>BGPR01000563.1:0-46173 GCA_013235015.1 Araneus ventricosus | reverse complement strand
TTTTTTATTTTACATTTTTACAATACTATTAGTTCAACTCAAAAACAAATGAAATCAGTATTGTAATAATTTCGCATTAATTTATAAGGATGGCTAAAATTTGCACTCTGTAACAATCAACTTTTTAAGTGGTATAGTTATTAATAACAAATATTCAAAATTATCTAAACTTTTTTTTAATTCCTTATGTTTTCTTGTTTCCGCCATTACCAATTTTGATTTCGCATACCCCAATCGGTCTTTCGCGTACACCCAGGGGTACAGGTACCACAAGTCGAGAACCTCTGGACTAGAGGTTCTAATTTCCTTTAAATTTTTAGCTGTAAGCTTTCCCGTGCATTTATTTATATTTTCAGCATATTTCAAATATTGATAATAACGAATTACTAGTTTCGTTTGCATCTCACCTTGCGATTTCGCAGGTGTCGCGAACCGAAGACGGATGTTATGGAAGATGACTCACTCCCCTTCTGAAGAATTAATTTGCGATTCGTGTTATTGTTGTCCAAAACGGTGCGCGGGAAGGCAGAAGAAGGGAGTATCCGCTATAATCGCTGACGTCGTTCCTCTCGGGATCCGCGTTAATTACCGAGATTGTGTGTACGTTAGTGGGCGAGTGTGCTCGGTCACTTAATGAATTTATCTGCGGTGCTGAATCTGGACATCTCTCCTTCGGCCAGTCCCTGAGGGGGCAGCTCTTATTATTGGCCTTGTATGGATGGATTCGTTCGGGTTATTGCCCAGAGCTGCTCTTCCCACCATTCATCCCTCGGATGCAAAACGCAGGAGTTATTTTTAGAATCACTGAGAGGTACTTGTTTTTACTCGGAAGCTCGGGCGTTATTTTCGGTGAGGATCGCCCGGCGCTTTCTTTATTTGTTTATTTACTCATTTGAATTGCGCCTCGGAAGAAACAAGCTCGCCCTGTTGAACAGCTGGCATCGGAGAATATCTCTTGTGTTGAATGGCATGATAATTGATGTAATGAAATGTTGTTTAATGCACCGTTCGTCGTCTTTTTCTCTTTACGCTTCCCATGCCTGCTAGAAATGCAGTTTTTGACTTGCAGACCTTGTATATGAAAAGAAATTACTGTAGATGCTGGGAAAGGTTTGATTGGAATGAAATGGATAAGGAACTAAGAGAAGGGTTCCCGGATTTGGATCGCCTGAACATTTTTTGGTGTGCAGTGATTGAGGTGTAATTTTAATGGAAAACAAGTACAGTAGAATTTTTGTAGTTTATTTAGCTCCAGACCAATGAAACTAACTTTTTATAAAATACACTTTAAAAAAAGGGGGAGGGAATTGATGAAAATAATTGTGTCATCGATCCAGTTAAGGAAACTGGTTTCCTAGGTTAGACCACTACCAAAATCTTTAAGAACATTTAAAGCAAAAATAATTTTTGATTCTCAAATTCAAACCAGTGCACAATGCATGAGTCCAAGTATGACATTTTATACACTGTATCACTTCTTCTTCTTCTTTTGTTTCCGCACAAATGACATCCTTAGTTTTTGTTCTTTTATGATCCAACGTTTGAAGGCTCTAGTGTCCTTTTATTTATTTTTATTTATTTATTTTTATTTTTTTTATTTATCTTATTTATTTATTTTTATTTATTATATTTATTTATTTTTATTTATTTTATTTATTTATTTTTATGTATTTATTTTATTTATTTATTTTTGGCTTGTTCCACTTCCAACTTATGAGGACAACTAGTGTTGGTATCTGCTTTCTGAGCCTATACCTGTAGTTCGAGATAATAATATTGCAATCTCATTGATTTAAACAGTCCAATTTAGGCAACTCTTTGAGGTCCAGTCTTGGCAGTTTATGAGGGCAACTAGTGTTGGTATCTGTTTTCTGAGCCTATACCTGTAGTTCGAGATTATAACATTACAATCCCATTGATTTAAACAGTCCAATTTAGGCAACTCTTTGAGGCAATCTAGGCAATTTTTGGACAAGAAGAATAAAAATTCTCATAACTTTACCTTTAAACTATTTTAATAAAATTATTATAGTAAACTGAAGCCAAACAAATTTCCTATCTGAGGAGGCATATTTTCCTACTTACTTTAAAACAGTGTAAGGGCTTTTGTTAAAGTAATTAATGGATGATACCCAGAACTCAGCAGTTGTTCTCTAAATGTAACCACGTAGCGCTTTCTCTTAAAAAGGATTTCAGACACTCTCATTACAACATAATTTGCCTATTTTACGGCCCAAATATTTTATAGAATTTGAGTTATGATACCAATCCAGTCCAGGTACCGGCCCAAATTCGGCGACTCTTCCTTATTTTATGTTTTAATAAGTTTCTTTTTTTTATATTCATCGATAAGTGTGGCATAAACTTTTATAAAAATTAATAAAACGTCTTCTCATTCTCTAAATTCTCGTGTTACTTTTCGTAACATTATGCCATATTTCCACAGTTTAAGAACCACTTGTTCAACAACATTCAGTAAATATTTTTAAAACTGTCGTTTGAGGCTATTGTGATTGAATCCGATTACTTTCTGAACCCATTAAAAATTTGACATAAACTAATGCTGTTAAGAGTTTATACATAGATATTACTTGCTGTTGCCGCTTCTTGACTTTCTCGTATACGAAGTGTATAAAGAGAAAGTATTGTAATCGTCAAAAAATTCGAACTCGAGATTCACGAATCTCCCCGAGTCCGAAAAACACAATTTTGGAATTATGCCTGTCTGTGTGTCTATCTGTGAACACGATAACTCGAAAACTATTAGAGCTACGGGGATGAAATTTGGTATGTGATCTTTACACATAATTTGTAGGTTTCTATCAAATTTTGTACAAAATCCGTCTACGGTAAGTCTATCTGTCTGTCCGCGGTCATGTGAACACTGTAACTCAAAAACTTGAATAGCTAGATGGATAACATTTGGTACACAGTTTTATCATCATGATTCTAGGTCCGTATCAAAGTTTGGACCAAATACGTCTAAGAGTTGATGGTCTGTCGGTCTCTGTAATCGCATATTTTTAATCGCAATAACTTCTTAACAAAATTACTTAGATAAATGAAATTTGGTACGTGGTCCTCTTACCTTAATTGAAGATTTGTGTGCGACATTTGTGTCAATCGCTTTAAAAAAGGCGTTCATATTGCATAATTAATTTTCTAATCCGGTTATCCATGCGCATGCGTACTGGTAACAATCCCTGTGCACGCGGAAGCTATTGAGCAAATTGCGTCACTTTGTCCTTGAGCCGGCAAGAGTGGAACCTAGCAGTGTGTGATAGATTTTGTTTTAATCTGTACGCATCTCTTTGAATTTGATTCTTCACCTAAATATTTTACAATCACTATAATCTACAATGAAAAACCTTCTGATAGACATTGGATTATGGGTTACAGTAAGTTCGAATTTTTTTTTATCCACGAGGGCGGAAAGGAAACAGCACCTTTTTGGAGAAGTATACGAGAAAGTTTAGGAAAGACCACTCCCGCTGGTTTCATCTAACTTCATTTCTTTCTTTATATAACTGAATAAATAAAGTACGGAGTATTCATGAGTTATATGTTCAATTTTAAGCAAGACTACTAGAATAACATAAAAATACATAAAATAGCATGGATTAAAAATATTTACTTGCGTTTATGTCTTATTAAGTTTCTCAGTACCATGTGTGTAAACTAACACGCATGTTATTGATAAACTTAAAAACATTATTTATAGATTTGGGTAACCTATATTTTTAAAATTATAACTGATTTAATATGGGAAATTGATATGATGCTTTGAATTGAACCGCACGGAACAAACTGGAGAACCTCATAAAATTTGTTGCATTGGACAAAAAAGTGATAATAAGGAATGATTCTGATCCAGGCGGCTATGCGTTACATGGCGAGTTCTCTCTCTCTTATTCAAAATGTTGAAAATGGATAAGAAATTAAAATTGTTTGTGATAAATTGGTGCATTCCTAGTTACTTTCATTGGGCGTAATTGATGCAAACTAAAATCATTTTTATGCTCCTACTAATTTTTTTTATTTGTAATAAAAATGTCTTCTCATATTAACAGATATGTCGACGTTTAATTTAATCCATTAACTCCCAGTGTCCCTTGACAGTTATATTTTCGCTTCCGTGACCTAATCGACCGCATCCCATTGTTTCTGTTTTGCTTTATCTAACACCTTAATTTATCTTCCTAATCTCTTAAACAATTTTCAAGTGTCACATACCACCAGTTAGCCAGATTTTGAAGTCAAAGTGCCTTTTGAATATTTTTTCTTTGATTTATTTTCGAAATACTGCAAGGAATTCGAAAGCAGTCTTATTTTTTGATATTTTACTGAAATTTAAAAATCTTTTAATATGCATCTAAAAAAAACTTTTTAACAGGATTTTCTGCCGATTTTTCAATATATTTTTTTTAAATATCATTTCACAGTTATCTTAATTTTGGTGTTTATGGCAGAATTTAAAAGAATTTACTAAAATTCGTGCTTTAATGGATTAAAAAATAGAGAGAGAGAGAAAGCTTTTACACAAAACCTTTATCCAACTAAATATTTCAGTCTTTTCATTAAATTTTTGTTAATCAATAATGAATGACCTGAAAGCATTCGTAATGTTTTTTAATACCTCTATCTTTATATAAAAGAAATTGATATATTTATAAAAAATAAAAAAGGCGACTGATGGAGAAGGGGATATTCTTTTAGAACTTCTTACTTGCTAAATTCTTAATAAGATTTTTATCAGCCTCTCCGTGAAGTTTCGGAAGCCTCAACTATCAGAATCAGACTAATAAGTACCTCTCCCGGCGTTTTTTAAGGCGTTTAAAAAGAGATTAGTCGTTTTTTAAAGAGCTCTCCAGGAATAGCCTGTTAGTCCAAACCCAAACCGTCTTCGCGCGCCATCTGTTCTACTCCGACGAAGAAAAAAGTTCCATCACTCCAACTGGAAAGTCATCAATCATCCGATTCGAGTCTGGGACGGGTCTAAATAAGAAATAATCCTAAAATATTTCTTCGGTTAACTTATTAAGGTAATTGTCGTCTCTCCTTCCCCACCCGCGACACGTTGTTGGAGGAAGAGAAATGAGAATTTCCATTTTAATCCGTCCGGATCATTACGACGCGAGTAATAAGCCAGAAGCGATTAGGATTTTTAACCGCTCTTTTTTCTCTGCGGCGCTTTATTTTTATGTTTGGAGGATTGGGGGGGGGGGGGGGCGAGAGCGAGCATAAAAATTCTCCGTCTCTCCACCGCTCGTATTTTTTTCCATCCAATTTAATTCTTTTGACGAACGACCATTTTGCTTGTGTCCATTTTTCCGTGACCGACCGTTCTGCGTTCCACTCGACCGGAGTCCGAGTTTATTCCTTCTGTCCCCTCGATGAGTGACCCCTTTGGACGGATCGATCGAATCTGTTCCAGGGTTATCGACTATCGGAGAAGTAGGGATGCGCCCCATTGTGTATTCACATTTCTGCCTTGTTACTTGCAGATGAAACGCTCGTTTCCTTCAATCGTTTGCTCCCCCACCCCCGCTGTGCGAACGCTTTTTTTTTTAATGTTGATTTGTTCTAGGCATGCAATATGGATTCTGTATATTGTGGCGTCGAAGTACACGCGGGTAAGTTGAATTTAGGATTCCACGTGTTTTATTTTAAAACTAGAAAATCACCCGTCATGGTATGACGGGTGCAAATTGCCTCTTCATGCGAGAGATTTCACGTCAGATTTGACGTGTTTAAATACATATATATGCGAGAGAAATGTTTAACATTGATTGAAAACAATAAAATAAACATGACAAGAAATATATTTTTATTTACATATTATTTATATATTTCTTTATTCAGAAAACCTCTGGTAAACAACAATCCATATGAAGCATTTTTCGTTGTTTTAACAATTTTATTATAATTCAATAACCATGAAATTCTCAGCTTGTCAAAAGTTAAAATTTCAAAGGAATTGCCAGAAATATTATCAAATTATGTCATCACGATTGCAATAAATAATCAGATGCATCGTGGCGTTCAAACTATATCACGCGCATGATATACCACTGACGTGATTTACTACTTTTTATTAAAAAACGGAAATTAATTTGAAATATATGATTAATATAATTTAAAATTTCTCGAAAACTTGCGAGATAAATTTTATATCAATCGATAGAAAATTTTATTTCACTATTTTAGAGCTATTGAATTTGAAATTAGAACGACAATTACTCTTTTAAATTTAAAATGACTGAAATTTAGATTCTCTAGCAATGAAATAATGCTGTTTGACATCTTGCAGTGCTATGACGCGAGTTTTATTGTTGGTGACGTCAGAGCATTACCGAGAGACAGATCTGGGCTATTATATTAGTAATCTGAATGAAATGTCTTAGGAATCTTTGAAAGAAATGCTTAGACATATATTTTATCTATGCGTGTTTCTGATCTATATACTGTCATGACGAATCACGAGGTTGATCATAGACGTTACAAAAGCTCTTTGTATGTAAATTTGAGCATATTTATGGGAACTTGCTAATAAGTTCTGTGCACTCATTCAGTTCCTATAAATGTGATCGTATTAAAGTTGAACCTAAAAAGAGTTTTGTTTAATTTAGGCTTCTTCATGTATTTTAACAACAATTATGTGAATAAAAAAAATAAAGTCATATGTAAGGCCTTAAAAATGGTTAGAATTTCTTTGTTACTCAAAATTTCTGATTTTCGAATAAAATTATTTAAATCTACTTTCTTCAAGGAATTAGAGGAAAATCATTGTGTAAAGTAATTGCTTCTGTAACTTTATTACGACTGTTAGGGAACATCTTTTTAAAGCTTCCTGTGAAGAAAAGCAAAACACAAAAATAATCTGGTTTGAGTGTGTTGTATTTCACCTTCTCCAATTATTTGCTAATAACAATATATTCTTATTCAGAGCATTTTGTTGAAAATTTTAAACTTGACAATTTTGTCTTATGATGCCCCTAGATCAGAACTATTTAAATGTCAGCTATATTCCGGAACATTCATTTCTGCGATGAGGAACATTCATTCTTGTTAAAAATGAGATTTTCAATTCATCTGTAGTTTCAATTAAAATTGTTGTTTTCATGCGGCGGTTTTGTAACGTTTTCATTATTTAAACTTCTGAAAAGTTTTTGTTAACTAAATAATTGAATATTTTTTGTTTTGTTTTGCGCAGAACCTCTGTGTATTTTTCATTTCAAAAATCGACAACGACATTTAAAATTATTTCCTGAATTCATTTTTTGGGATTATTGTATCTTTACACGAGAAAAAATTTCTAATCGCAATACTAATGTGTCATTTTATTCATCCAAAAAAACCCAGTTTTTTTAAACCCCTTAAGTTATAAGAATCTCCCTCGGATACTCCATACCATATTTTGTATTTAAAATATATGACCTCTTGACATTAAAATTAATTTGTTGTTTTTCCTCTGCTCTGTTTTATCAGTTTTATCTCATTTTCTTACCAATCCAATTCGTATTAAATTGAATGCTCTCTGGAAATGAACCTTATCAGTGGCTCATTGTTGGTGAATTGAAGTGTTCATTTATTTTTAGCTAAGAATAGAAGAAAAAAATCTATATAGTAAGAAACAGATTTTACTTTCAGCGTTTATTCACTTAGTTTTGAACATTAGATGAATGTGATTCTTATACCTAAGTTATTTATTCTATTGTTCTTTTTAAATATTTTTCATGTGAACGATGTCAGTGAAGTTTGAAGCATTTCATAAACTTAAATTTAACATGACCTCTTTATTTACTATTTCCATTTCTTTCTTTTAATTAACTCTCGTTTATTTATTTTTAGCAGGCAGTCCTTTACATAATAAGAATAGAATAATGCATCTTTAAAATCAATATATTGTAATCTTCCGCAAAGATGTAGTGATTTCTTTTAAATGCCGTTAAATCGGTGACATCTTGTCTCAAATTCGGGAGCGAACTTTGCTACTTTGAAAATCCTAAAATGCGTTAAATTTCGCGTGCAGCAGTAGCTTCCTTCTGTTTTTCGGCATTTCTAACCTACAATGTATGTATAATTCTGGGCATCCAGGTGGGGGGGGGGGGGGCAAGAGGCGGTTTCAGAAAAAGATCTGTACTTATAAAGTCCTCCCTGTGGTATACTGTGGAAGTTTGGAGATGATAGTGCGGTAAAAATTACATCTCTTTTTCAACTTCAAAGCAGGAACCTATCTACTGTGAACTAAGCTATTATACCTAAAATCCAATTCCTGACATTTTTTCACGAATCTGGGCATTCCCTTCTCTTTTATAGGTTTAAGCTGTTAAGTATAATGCAACACGGTCAATATTCAAATTTATACTTAAAGTTTATTCAAGTTTGATTTTTTTTTCCCGATCGTCCTCGCAAAAATAATTATTTCTCTTTTTTTTAATCAAAAATATTCTTAAAAATAATTTTATCTGGAGGCGGTGAGCCGCTCATCGCCAAACTTGCCTCTACTTTGGTATTAATCCCTTTTCTTGCGTGGATAAAAATTCCGAGCGCTTACACAGAAAAGAGCGTGTCCTCGGTACCCGAAAAAGTAGAAAATATGTAGAGCTGCAATACGAATGATGAGGAGTTCCCATCGTGACAGGAGAGAAGATGTTGGGCAGCAGAGAGAGCCGACCGTTCATCGACCGAAATCGTTGAACTGTGCCACACTTTTTGGGAGAATTGGTATCTTTCTCCCTCTCTCTCTCTTTCTCGAGGAGAGAGAGAGGTAGTCGCGGCAGGGGGGTGTAAGACGGGAACGCCCCGAGGTGCCAGTTGTGACGGACGTTTCATCTCTGTCACTGGAACTCAGTGTCCGGCATCAGTCTTTGGCCGCCTTGCCGGAGCCTCTACTCCCTGACCCCAGGGGCAGGACAGTCAACGACAGATGCTCTCTCGAAAAAACCGGAGAGGATTTTTTTATTTATATAATAGTATATCTATATATCCCTCTCCTCCTTGTTTCCTTTCCTCATATCCAGGAAGCGTCCTCAGAAATTTTAGACCATTCGCGTTGTTTGCTCGTTTCCTAAGAGGATTTTTCCTGCCTGTGGTGAGAGGTAGCCTCTTGCCTGCGCTCCAAGAATGACCGTCTCAATCCCTGTCCTTTTCTTCTTCTCCTCCTTTTTTGTAATACGGATATTGATTTAAATATTTTTAAGGAGATTTCCCCCACTCTTTAAATATTCTCTCATGGATTTGAATTCTAATATAGACGGTTGCTATGTCTTTTAAGTTTTGGAATTAAATCAGTGAATTAAATGTATGTTTCTTTGGCGACTAATTGCTCGTTGCATCGTGCGTAGAACAGTGGAATCTCAATCTTGTTCCATGTAATTTCTATTTTGAAAAATAATTGATTATTTTGTTTAGCATGTGAAGATTGGATATTAGTTGAATTAGGGAGAAATATCATCTCTGAACTTTATTTGTGTCCGAAGTCGTAATTATTGTTCTTCTGTAGAATTTCTCCGTAGATTGCGGGTTTCCTTCCAAAGAAAATATGAATTGGTCTTGAAATAAAAGAGAAAAAAAATCTGTAAAAAATTCAGTCTATATTAACATAAACATATGTATTCATAACTTACAGAGACATCTGTAAAAATAAAATCAAAAAGTTCAAAACTTTTTGCAATTATTTTTCTACTGTATGTCGTACTAAAATTTCGAAGTTTTTTAGGTTGTTGGAGTAATCCATTTTAGTATGAAAAGGACCTCTATAACCTTGTATTACGTTTGGGATTCTATTCTTTAGTTAAATAGTAAACTCCCAGGGCATGATTCTATCTATCATTATATTTTTAAATTACATTATGATCAGGCAGAGTTTGATAATCCACCATATCAGAATGATCAATTCCTACCTTGCAAATTTGATTTTTTTTGTATGACTTCGGTTTAAAAAAAATACCTTCACGAACACAAACACAGGCTCGATTTCATAGTTTGTGGGGTTATTTTATTAAAACGAAGTCAAATTTCACTCTCTGTTGCGATCAGTGGCTCTTTATCCTTTTTGCGATTTCCATAGGTAGTGCTCAGTTTGTTTAGCTTCTAATGGATATGCTGCATGTTAATCTAGTGCACGTTTGAAGCAAGAAATCGCTGCTTTCGCTTCTTTCAAACCGAGAATTTCTACTTTCTATAGTCCTTAAAGATCGATCCGTTCTGGTTTTTATAAAACATTTGCGCCTATGAAAAAAAGTTCCTTATTGCCTGGAGAGTTCTGCTTCCTAATAGTAATTGAATTAACCTGTTATTATTTTTTAAAACAGCTTTCACCATGTTAAGTCCTCAGAAGACTAGTGGAATTTATAAATTATACGTATTTGTAAAGAAAAATTCACGCTGTTTTATTTTCTCGTATGTCAGAAATTTCTTATATTTTCGTTCTTTGTAGTTTGTTTCCTGGACTTCTGTGAGCCAAGAAAAGCTTAGCGATTTATTTAAATAATTTTTTATTTTCCACTATTCATACATTAAAATTTTACAAAAAGAAGTTATTATGACGATCCTTATAAGCATAAATAATTTCGCATTTCTGAAATTCTTATACCTTAGCCAGGTGCTATAGTGTTTCAGTGATTCTATATGTTTTATGTTACTGAAAACAGTAAAAATTAATCAGCAATTAATTATGTAATATATCATTTATGTTTTATTTATCCCTTAAAATTTCAGTCCATTAGGTTGAAAAATTTTATTTCTCTTATTTTAAAAATATATACCTGTGTCTCTTATTTTAAATATATATACCTATGTCTCTTATTTTAAGAATATATACCATCCTTTAATGAAATGTAAAAATTATTTTAGTGTGTTGTGTATTATGATCATACATTGAAAAGCGAAACTCCTGCTATGAACAGAAATATAATGGTTATTTTAATAAATATTTAACTTCTTTCCCAGTATCGTTTTATTATTAACGGCTGCGTAAATTTGCCTAAATTATTTTGTACAAATGTTCATGCTAATTATTATTTCAAAATTGCGATATTTATACTTCAATCCAAAATCCTCTCTCGTCAGTTCTCTGATTTATTTTGTTATACTCTCTGTTTTCAGATGTTCTTTTCATCCTTAAAATTTTTGATTCTACTATGAAATTTAAATTGCTCTGCATCCGAAGATTGGGACTTAACTGTGTTTCTCCTTGTTTCCTGACAGTTCCCAAACTGGTGAATGACTTAATGACTCTCCCAAATTACCTCTTTTCTCGTGGTCGTTAAATTTCGCATCTTTGAGTAGCAATGAAATCGTTTTGAAGCCTTAGACTGCAAGATGGCCGCCGGTCAGATAGTGGGTCGCGACCAAAAGCAAAATAAAGGGAGGTGCGGTAGGTCCAGCGATTACTTTCGGGGGATGGACCACCCCTTATTTTTTTTCTGCTACATTAGATAGCGGCGTGCGCGGAAATCATAATGCGGACCTGGGCAAGAATTAGCAGTCCACTCGTCTGCATCCCTTTGGAAAGAAGCTTCCGCTCTTCCTCTAATGGGTTTTATACCCTGCTCCTGGTCCGACCTCGGAACCTTTTTTACCTATATTTTAGTGTTACATTTTGAATTGTAGTGAATTTCGTCAATTCTGACGATGTTTTCTCTTCAACTAATGTAGAGGTTCCCAACCTGTGGTACGCGTACCCCTGGGGTTACACGAGGAACTAGTTGGGGTACACGAAGAACTAGTTGGGGTACGCGAAGAACTAGTTGGGGTACGCGAAGGACTAGTTGGGGTACTCGAAGGACTAGTTGGGGGTACGCGAAATAAAAGTTGTTAACGGCGGAAACAAGAAAACGCAAGGAATTAAAAAAGTCACAGAATTTTGTTTCCGCGAGCGAATACTTGCTATTTAATAACTATACTACTTAAAAAGTTGATTGTTACAGAGTGTAAGTTTTAGCCATCCTTATAAGTTAATGTGAAATTATTGCGATGCTGATTTCATTTGTTTTGGCTTTGAACTATTATTATTGTAAAAATGCAATAAAATGTGAAATACTAGTCATACTAGTCATCTTACTGTTAAGCTAACATAAGCCCTAAACATTATTGATAAAAACTTCTATGTATAGACGGATGATGGGGGGGGGGGGGGGGTCCGACTGTAGGGGGTACGCGAGGGAATAAAGGTTGGAAACCCCCGAACTAATGTGTTGTTTAAACAGTTAAATGTGTACCAGGATTGCTTGCAGTCATTTGTCAAAAAGGCGATAGAAAATTGCATCTAATGCAAATTAGCTAATTTTTAAGTAGCATCAAAAAATCTATTTCTCTCGGGGGAGGGGGTACCAAAAAAAGAAACTTCTTTAATTTACAGGGTGTCCACTCTGTTTGGAGTCCAATGGTTGATTTCTAAACCGTTCCAGAGAGGCATTTACTTTCTATTGGAAAAATGTTTCAAATGACGCAAAGAATCATATTTTGTCTTTTCCCAGGTGCCACAACATGCTGTCCGCTATTATACAATATTGTTCGATATTATATAATATTGTATGATATTGTACAATATTGGGAATATTGTTCAATATCGTACAACTTCTTTGTGCTACTAGGGATTGAATTAATGAATGTACTGCTAAAAAAATTACGAAATCTAAATATTTATACTGTCCCTCGGTTCTTTTTCTCATATTAAAATATTTTTGTCACACTAACAATTTAAACAAATAGAAGTTCCACTCTTCTGCACCTAAAACTGACCGAGTCATGAAGTTTTGAATATCATTACTTTTGACGATATGAGACCATTTCAACGGCAGCCTCGAGGAAGATCCGCCAAACAACGGACGACTCGAGAAAGCCACAGCCGTTGATTGGCCTGAAATAATGAAATTAAAGAGCGGAATTGCAGAAGAGTGGAACTTTTTTGTTTAAAATGTTAGTGACTAAGAGTATTTTACTTAATATGACTCGTAGATCCAAAGGACTATATTAGTATTTTGACTTACGCAATTTTTTCAGCTGAACATTTGTGGACTCGAGCAATATAAAATATAATTTCTTTCTTCATTTAAATCATTTTTCCAACTGTATGCGTATCTCTAACTGTGTAGAAATTAGTTATTGGGCCAAGATTAGAATGGTCACCCTATATATTGCACTTATTTGTATTTAGTGCAATGGGGTAACGGAAGTTGAGTCCGTCGCGAACGCATTATTTTTGCTTGTATGTTATGTTTTTAAAGGATTTGACGGGGTTTTTTAAATTTTTTTTTAACGTTTTGAAAGGCAGAAATAGACGAATTAGACAGGGGAAAGCGGAAAATAAATGCTATGCCCGTCCCGGACGCAATTTACCCTCTCGACGACACTGATTTAGTGTTAATATATAATGCAGTGACATTTATATAATGCAGCGGCACGCGAGAATACATGTGACAGCGAAACCATCTTGCACTTGGTAATGAATGAATTTTAGTTCCATTGCCGACTTGCTATTCGAAATATTGTTTCTTTTGTAACCAAGTGTAGATCAGAATTCCCAATCCCTTCAGCAATATCCGTAATAATTCTTTACTTCAATTTTAGATATTTTTATTTATTTTTTGAGATTATAGAAAATAGTTTATAAAAGAAATACTGCCTACTGCTGCAAATAACTTGAATTTTTAAAATATTTATATTCCTGTTCTAATTAAAAATCAGTATCTGATTTATGTAGAGTTTCATGTATTTCGATCAAAGTAAATACGCCATTTCATACATAATGTTTTATCCTTATTTCGAATCTGCAAAAATATTCAGCTATTTTTAATGATAGTTTTGTTGTTCCATCTGTATTTTAATTCCATCTGATTTTCAGCTAGTACGTAATTTCGACCTAAATTAAAAGAACTTAAAAATATGTATGGAGAAATATTAAAAATGTTTTCAATTTATATTTATTCCCTTTAAAACGAAGAATTTTTCTGTTTCTAAACAAGTTTTTCATGCATGATGTGTAATCTTCTGCAACTCTACCACAAACAAACATTTTGTCTTAGTGTTGTTAAATTCACAGAGCTCGTTACTCCTTCTAGTTTTTTTAACCTCAAAAAATATGAATTAATCTGCCCGTGATTTCGGTTATGAAAATTTCATTTTGCAGAAGAATTTTTCCTTTCACAATTTCTGTTATCTGAAAAATAAGACACGGAGATAGATAATTATTTGTAGTCTTGTGGGTATGTGGTGCCATCTATTGGTCAAAATGTGAATCAAAGTTATTGATTTCACTTTGAGAGAAAATTTAATCTTGATAAACATGTTTTCTAAATCTGAAGAAAATATTGTCTGTTATTTATATCTAGAGTATATTATTTAAAAACAATTAAATCAAAATTAATTTATTGTTTAATATTCTTATCAGAATTTTTAAATTAGGAAAGTATGGTTGATGATGAAAGGAAAGTTGTCACTTTAAATTAAGTGGTTATTTTTGAATTGAAAGTATTTAGTATTCATTATTTCTGATTTTAGATGCTTTTTTTTGCTATCAGTTTCTCCACTCTAATAATTGACTAAAATTTTTAGTTATTTATTTATTTACTTTATATTTAAATAAGTTTTCAATGAATGTGTTTCAGATTAATTTGAGATATGATTTGAAACCAGATGATCATTGATATTTTTATTGCTATATTTGTCGTTTATTATGCGAGTGTAATTTGATATTTTCATGAATAATCCGCACTGGAGCTCTATTGAAAGTTAACTACTTAAAGTATACAATTCCATTTTTAATAAACTTTTTTTTCATTTTAGCTGTACATATGCCAGTTTTTCTTAAAATTCATTTTGCTATGGAAAATTATTTATTATTAATTGCATTTCTTCTGAATGAATATCCATTTTCTTTCTATTCTCTTTTTTTTCCTCCTGTCCTCTATACTCACGTGTATCTTTACTCTTTTGCTTTATTTCTCTGTTTTGAGTGTGTACTCAGCTTTCTCAAAAACAGCTGTTAAAATACTACTTTGCGTATTGCGCTCTGTTATTGTAAGATATTTAGTTGTAGTAATCTATCTCAGATCATGACTGTCTGATTTTTTATATGCAAATGCCTCGCTTCGATATTAGTATTTGCCAGGAAATCGCTATGGATGTAATACCTCGTGAATGGAATAAATAATCTTCTGAAGTTACATTCTGTTTCTTACGGAGAAATTTCTTAGAAATGATCTACATGATTAAAAAGCAAAAATCTCGCTGCACGAATTTTTTTCTTAATTTTTTTTTCTTTAACTATGGCTCGCAAACCTTTTTCCGCCACGTCCTTTTCAACCTTAGCGTTTTATATATATAGATTTCTTACAACTGTTATCTTCGAGCAGCATATCGTTCTTATCCTAACTCCAATCGCACGAGGGAGGGAGGAAGAAAAAGCTTCCATATCTTGTTGAATTCTGGCCTGTGCTAAGCGATTCGTGTGATGAATATTTAAAGGAATCAGATTATCGAAGGTTTTCCGTCATCACTAAAATGGTAAGAGCATAAATGCATTACTGATTGTAATGTATTCGAATGATGAATAATGAAAACTCTCAGTTTTAAGTGTTTTGTTCAGCAGAATGTTTCGTAATGTACGAGATGAAATGGTTGCTTATTATATATTTAAAATAATATGTATATATGTACTAATCTCACTTAATTTTACTTTAAATTCTAATATTATATATTTTAAAACCTTAGTACAATATTAAAGTATTCCAAAATCACTTTTCTTAAACTCGAGTTTCGTTTTATTTCCCGCGCTGAAGGTATATTAAATCTCTCGTTTGGCATATTTCTTACTAAAAGAATATTTTAATCGCTTCCACGCGCACACAAAAATCGCGAATTCGGCGCCAGACTTTTCCCTAAAACACTTGCGTAATATACTAAAAATAGCTAATATTCCCTTCACTTTGATCACGTGTCTATATGTAATCCCTTATCTGAGAAAATGTAGGGATTTTCTGTTAGCTTTTTGGCTTGAACTTTGATACGATATGGACGTATATTGTGCCACTCTCATAATATGCTGAATAATAAATAAAAAAAATAGCTCTTTATTCGTCCTGTTCCTTATTTAACACTACAACAAAGAAATCATTTTATATATGAATTGGTTTTATATCCAAAAAAGACTTTGATTTTTCATAAATTTCCTTTTTTTGAATTTTTGATAAGATGCTTTTATCTTATCATTCCGACAAGTAATTCAGTTTTTAAGCTGCATAATCGTAAAATAGGAATCGTTTGTGGTATTTTCTTTTGGGAAAAGCATTCATAGCGAATTGTGACATATAAAAAGTTAGTTAAAGCACGTTTTACGTAATTTGATTTTTTGTTAGTTTCCTTTAAAAAAATTTCGTACGATTGCTGTAAGTGTCTCTGAATGTAATAGACTATTTATTCATCTATTTTATTGTTAAAAATAAAAAATATTTTTATGGGGAAAAAATATAAAACTACGAAATCAAAATTTATAAAACTTCATTTGCATCCTTATCTTAACTTTATTTCTTTAATTTTAGCTCGCTAAAATGGTATACAAAAATTTTATTTATTGGTTTAGCTCGGTTGACTAATACTATATGTTAAAAATATATGATTATATTAAAACTATGTTGTTCTGAATATTAAAAATATTGGCATTTCATGCTTAACTATCGACACACCCCTCTCCCCTCACATATACACATATTCGCCAATAAAAGAAAAGTGCATACTGTTCAGCAACGGACTACCACTTTTGGACGATTTTACACCGGAAAGGCATGTCAGGCAATGAGACATATGAGCGCATTTCCGGAGTTCTTTGTTAGATCACGCTCAGTAAAATGTAAACATCACCCTTCCATTCTTCACTTTCCCCCTATTTTGATGAAAATAACTCCTCCCGGCGCATGCGCAAAAGCGCGGAGGGTTTCCGAATCCGTTGCTAAACAATAGTGACATTTGACTTCCACCTACCTTACCATGGCTGCAAAAGGGTTAAAATATAAATAAATAAACTTCTGCGAATGAATTAGATTTTCGTAGTTATAACCAAAGGATTCTGCTTCCCTGTGAATGACCAATCATTTTGTGTCCGGGCGATTCCTTCTCACCGGAGTTCTTTGTTGTGCCCTCGTCAGACGATTGAGTCTTCTTCCCGGACTGAGAGATGCATCATAATCCGTCATGTGTCTTCTCCCGCCTCCTCTTTCTGCTCTCACCTCTTACGTATGACCTACACCCCTCGGGAATAAAAAGCATCACACTCTCTCCCTCTTGTGGTTAAGTGAAAGTTTTGCGGCCTTTCTTTTTCTGCCTCTACCCCCCCTCTTTCGAAATAGAAATTACAAAGAGCCTAGCAATATAATATATGTGACTTCAGTATTTTGTTGATTGTTGCTTTGATCGTTCAACATATAGATAATTATAGATCATGGACATTGAATCAATCGCAATTAGTAGTTTAAATAATTAACGTAAATTTTTGAAACAGTTGTCTGTGAAATCATGAAACTTAATTTTTTTTACACAATATATTTTTTTAGTTTTGCTTCATTGCAAGATTTTCCTGTTTTTCAGAAATCGGAACATTTTTAATAAATTATTTTTCATAATTTTTCTCCCCTTAATCCCTTTAGGCCTGGTGTCCGGTATACCGGACATCGACTTGGAACTGCTCCTATTAATTCAATAATTGACGAAACTACATGCTGTTTTTTTATTTGATTCTGGATTTTCTTATCAGTATAATCGTTGCAAAAATATATCGTTTCGGGCATGCAATCATTTAATTTTTTTTAGTTTTTCCAAAAAAAAAAATCGAGAAAATCACCGTTCTTCCCAAAATGGAGCTCGGTGGTGAATTTTGTTTTTCAAATAATTTCTTGTTTTTAATCCTTTTTTTTACCATTTGAAAGGCTTCTACAATACTTTATTATCCTTTGACAACCATTTTAAAGTGAAATTTGTGTGATTTTTTTCGTCTTTTTTCAGTTGAAATATCCGGTATTGTCCGGATGCCGGACATGGGGTAACTTTTATTAATTTTTCATCTACAGGCTTGAAATTTCATTTATGATTTAACCTTTGAAGTTAAATAATTAAGAATAATTAGAATTAAGAAATAATGGGGTTAGGAAAAATTCTAACTCTTAATTCCCCACAATACAAAAAATTGCTTCGACCTGCTGGTCTACGGATGCATACGCAGATTTCAAATGAAGCATGCGTGATTCATACGGCCCGAACTAATACATTGCCTATGAGACATACTTGCTTCACGTGGCGATTAACCCTTTCAAGTTCAATACATGTTTCGTTTTGAAAATTACAAAATTTATTTCAAAAATGAGTATGAGACATGTAGCTGATCATAAATATGTAAAGGAAAAATATTTAGCATTTTTTATTTTCAAGAAATTTGTGGTTTCACAGTGAAACCAATGAACGGTAACTGGCCATTTTTGCCCCGAATAAGTCGTCATCGAAATGCAATTTAAATTATGTAATTAATTTATAAATATACATGAGTTTTCAGGATGTTAAATCTTCATAAAATTCAATGTTGCTTTCGAAGATTCAAGTTTAAAAAATATCGATTTGTGCAAGAACCCTCATCATTTTGTTTCTCTTAGAAATCGAAAGCAATTTAGCTCTTGCAATGCCGATATCTTTGTGAATACTAACGATATTGAACTGGAATTTTTATATAAGTTGCCCTATATATCTCGCTCTTAAGTTATGAAAGAAAAATTACGCAGCGTCGTGCTCATGCGCAGTAAAAAAATATCCAATATGTGGTTTCAATGCGAAACCGAGGAACGCGAAAGGGTTAACGTGTTATGCATATTGTAAGTGAAGAGAAAATCTGCATGTTATCTCTCATGGCGTGACTGATACCAAAACTTTTGTGTATTTCAATTGTGTCAGTCACCTCGTTGAACGTCAGATTGACGATGCAACAGCTTCAGTGTCTACGTTATCCTTCGTTTAATTATTTAGTAACTCTAATAATGATGTACTAAATGAATTACAACTATTATATTTATTTATTTTGAACCAAAAAAATCATGAAAGAATTGGATCGAAATATATGTTGCAACATTTCTTACGATTACAAAATAAAATCCCTTGTAACGATTTTTTTTTAATTTTATATAACCTTACTTGCTGAGTAGTGCTATCTTTTGACTCATTTATTTGCTAATATTCTGTATTTTCAGACTCGTATCTTTTGACTCATTTATTTGCTAACATTTTGTATTTTCAGACTTTATTCTGCCAGACTCGTAATTTAATTTTCCTTGTGATGCAACTCTTTCAGGTTGATTACTTTTAATTCGTTCAAATGTTTTGTGCCTGTCGGTGGCGGCTCGTCCGTTAGGGCTGCAGAGCTGCAGTCCCACTGAAATTATTTTAAAACTCGTATTTTCGTTTTTATTCTAATTGACTTACTTTTCCACTTTAAGAGTTCAGTGGCAATCGAAAATGGCAAAAAAGTAATAAAAAACGTAAAAGGAAGACGAAAAATAAATAAAAAATTAAGAGAAAGACAGATAAGAGCTGCAAAGAATTATGCCCCTCCTAGAATCGAAATTTCCCGCATTGAGCAACGCGGAGCTCTCAATAGGAAGAAAAAAGCAACCCTTTCTCACATTGAAATTAGAGCCCCATGAGCTGCACTCCGGAGCATCTCACGCTTCGCGCGACTTTCTCAATTGGCCTTTTTTCGCTTTCTCTCAGTAATCCAGTCGTTAAGTAGTTTTTTAAATCAAATTCTGGAGGAGTCGTAATTTTTTGCTCCTTTATCTTTTTTAGTGTGCTGATTACGAATCTGAGGTTTGCCACCAAAAGTTTTTTGGTCGAATTTTGGTTATAGCCAAAAAACATGAAAAACATTTTCCCAGTTTTTTGCTTATAACTCAAAAATTATCAATTTGTAGTATATCATCATTATATACCAAGATAATCAGCATAAAATTTCCTATAACTTAGGTGAATACAACTTCCGAAGCACTGCTGATTTCTGAGCTGACGATCCACCACTGGTGCCTGTATTATGTTAGGTCGCAATAGTGGTATTCTCAACAGAACAATATATTTCTTATGAACTCGATACAAATTGTTTAAATAAACGAAATTTTTAAGTCTGTTGTAAAAGGAATCTCAATTTGAGAAATAAGTGTGCTATTCAGAAACGTTAGACTGCTTATTCATATTTGGCTCTTAGAAATAGTCGAATTCTTACTGCTGCGAAGTTTTGCTCCAGCGTATACTTTTGTCTATATTTGTTCGGTAACAATGTTCCTTTGCATTTCCAAGTATCCGCGTAGAAGTTTTGCATCTCCAAGTTGCAGATTGGCATGTGAAAACTCTCGAGTTTTATGGCTTCTCCGAAGGAAGTTCCGTGTACATGCATGCAAAAATAACCAGCCCAGATTTATGCGATGCACCCCGAAGAACTATCGAAACTTCCTACAAACAATCTGTTCTTCCTTAAGGTCATCCGTGCCAAAGCCGTAAGTTCTTCTCCAACGACCCCCGAAAAAAAACAGCCTCCGAGGAGGCTACCTCTGAAAGTGTAGATCAGTTTGCTTGTTTGAATAGTCGCGTCGCTTGTACACGGGCGAGGCGGAATGTATTCTATTGTTTTCCTGCCGGCGCAATCTCCCCGTGACAGATATCGCCTTTCCCTCCCTGGAAGCTATAACTGTGCATCCTGATCAACTCTCGTTCCCGTCTTATGTGCACTTGCACCCAAAATGTGCGATTGCCTTCTCTCCCACACCGCTGGCTGCTCTTGTTCCAAATCACCCTTGGATATATAATGGCTCCCATCGGTGATCTCGAGCTGCCTGCCCCCCTCGCAATCAACCTGCACAGAGATAAAAAGAAATCTCCGCTTTTCCCTGTGCTGCTTGCTCATTGAGTATGGGTCAGTCGATGGCATGGAGTGCCTAAAATTCCTCCCCGCCCTTGCAAAAAATAAACTTCTTCCAGCAGTGCCGCTGTTTAATGTGAGCTCAAAATGCGTTTCTATAACTGCCCTACCTGACACAATGTTTCCTTATAGTGTATTTTTTCCCTCCGTTCCCTTGTCTGATTCCATCTTTTTATTTATTTTGTTTTAGTTTTTCTGTCCTTCTCCCGCCCACCCCCCTTTCCATCCCCTTCGTTCTGTCTATCTGGCCAGAGCGGAGCAAATGGCCCCGAGGGGCCCACCGTCGACACAAGAAATCTAAAAATCAATTTCGGCCAGAGTGCGTTTTGCACTTTCATTCTCTATGATTGATCTGACATGGACAAGACATCGCCGGCCAGGGGGCCATTCAAGCCCGCTCTGGATGTCCAAATTTAATTTGCTGCCGGACGCTGCGGCGTGCATTAGAAGTGGCCTCCCGACCCTCCCTCTCCCCATCCCCACCCGCGGAGCCAGGAGAAGAAAATGATAGAGATCCAGTTCCATATTTAGCACTCCTGCTCTCTCTCTCTCTCGCTGCACGTGTCTCTTCCTTGTTTCTGTCCCGTCCGCTCCCGGTGTGCATGAAATTAACTTTTTCGACTCCCTTAAATGAAGTGGCTATTTGAAGTGCTGCAGGGAAGAGGGGCCATGATAATTCCACAAAAAAAGGATTTATTTTAGCATGCTTAAAAGACATGGGAGTAATTTGAGGGATGTAGGATGATGTGACAACTCTCTTAAAAATTCTGCCCTTTATTTTTCGGTCGTTAATTATGACATTTTATATAAGACACCTCATTTTACGAGAGTTATTGACACTCTTAAGGCATTAATTCTACTATATATTTATCGAAAAATATGTTAAAAAAGTATTAACCGAATTGAAAATCACTGCAGCTTTATAATCGGGATAATTATAAATATGATAGAAAGTACAAATTGGTTAATGTGTCAATAACTAACTTGACAATCACTGAATGAGAACCTTGTATACCCTAGCTAAGTATAAACGTTTATCTCTTAATCTGACCTAATTTATTTTTTTAAATATTATGCTCCAAGGAATCTTACTGAGTAATTGGAAATGTTATTATTTGTTTTAAGTATATAATCTATCAATTCTGTTTGTATGTTAAAGTAAAATAAGCCCAAATTTATGCATGTGCGCCGTGATAACAAGTTTCATCTTGAAAAACTAAACCTGGCGACCAGTATGATCGTGGTATTTTCTTAGAATTCATGATTCTTGAGTTCATGCATTATGCATTGTACTGCCAGCGAAATTACTTATGTCACTGGGTTCATTTTCTAATAAATATTAATTTCCCTTCACTTATTAAGCTCATTGATTACCATTTATCATTACTAAACTGAAATGAAAAATTACTTCTACAACTTTCTAGTTCAAGATTTTCTGTTTCACTTTACGATCAAATCCAGTTAGGACGAAAGGTCTATGCATACATTCTTAGTTGAATTTTTTTTTAATGTTCTTATGCAAAGTTTTCTTAAAATCCATGCTGCTTTTTAATTCTGCATTGAGATGTACTCCTATTACAAACTCTGCCCTGTATCCAGAACCTTGTTGTGCAGATGTCTTCGCTCCTCTTCTCGTGGCGAATGAATAATTTAGCCCAGAGCGTAACACTGTCTTAGCAATCTTCTCCCCCTCCCTATCCGAAAGGGAAATGATTAAGCTGCACTTCTCCCGCAAGACTCGGCTACTGTGCATTCTTATTAAGAAGCCGAGTGGAAATGGAAATGGGGGAGTGGAACAGAATAGGGGGACCTCCCCACCACCACCCACAAGGATTCATTCCATTCCCCCGTCTCCCGCGCCAGCCGAGGGAAAAGAAATAAAAGATTACTTTTGTTTGCCCTCATACTTTATTGCCATTTCACACCAGAACTGGACCATCCGAATTCATTTCGGAGGGACATGGAAATGAGAGCCACCCTCGTGTTTGACCAGCGGAGGATTCGATTTTCCTTCCACAGACATTTCGAGGAGGGTCGGTTTAACAATGAAAAAGGGGGGACTGCTCTTGGTCTGGCATCTCTTATGGATAAATCCTGGCATTCCTCTAGTCATACCGAGCGATTTTACTCCATATTTATCTTGGTGGGCATAGCTTGTCATCCTATTGGAAATAAAAAAGAATCTGAATTACCTCATTTCTTAGCCCTTAGTTCAATGAAAAGTTGTCACCATTTGAATAATAGGAATAATACATAATTTTAATCGGGTATATTTTCACGCTTTCGGTGTAAAGGAGGTCAGAATTGCAATTATTATTTGATAAATATTTCTACTTTTATACCAACGATTGTAGATGAATAATTTTTTGCGTGAACGCATTTCACATTCAAGTTACTTTATGGAATACTGGGAATATAATTTTCTCCAATGGCCAGGGGAGATGTATCAGTTGGCAACCTGCTTTTCACATTCCCATAGTTAAACAACATGAAGCTGTGTCCGAACAATTCATGTAATCTTTCTGGTACAATTGTAGTATCCGCCGAATTTTCCCTCTGCTTACGAACTGGAACAGATACTATCCCATTCAACCATTCAGATTAAACTACCTCTGCTGAGTTATTCTGTCTGTCCATTAATTACCTTATCTTTACCTTCTTATCTTGTTCTATCACACCATGTGCGATGGCTAAGTTTATCTCTATTGTAAGAAAACATCCCTGCATTCACAGGCGGTTGGCGAGAACCGTAATCTTGATCTTCCTATCTTTTAAAAGTGTAAAAGATTTCAAGCTACAAAGACTAAGTCATGGCTATTAGAAGCTCTTTAAATGAGTTACCATTGTAAAAGTTATCTTGCTTTGAGTCCACTAACTAGGATCGTTCCTCTGACGTATTACCATTCACATTTCAAATAGAAAATTTTATGTTTTAAATATTCAGTTTTCTTCTTGTGATGTTGATGATTTTTTAATATTAATAACTTGAGCATAGCATGCTGCCAAAATAAATATGCGACGCATAATGATCTTCATATCTTTTCGTTGAATTTTCTCTTTTCTTGTGAGAATTTAAATACATTATTGAAAAAACTGCTTTGAAGAAGTTTCGTGCATCACTCCTTATAAATGTTGGTATCTTCATTACTAGCTAATGAAAAAAAACACCATTGTCATCCGAGCCAGGAGTGTGTAAAAAGTATCGATTAATAATGCAGTCAGCGGGCCCAATAAGTAGCTGACCAGGCGCATTATTCGTAACGGCTGCAGATCATCCCCACAACGAGAAGCAAATATTTCTCGGCATAATGGTGGGAAAATGACCAAAGCGCATATAAATCTCTTTTTGTGTGCGTATCTGTGCTCCGGCAAAGGAGGGGAAAAGGGAAAAAAACGGTTTTTTTCTCTCTCCCGAGGACGTTATATATTAGGACAGCTTTAAGTGCATTGCCAGGGATGGAGAAGCATCGTAATCGGCGCCGTGGACAAAGGAGTGTGGTCACCTGGACCGCCCGCGCTTTTGTCCAGTCGGGAGGAACACTGGACAGAGGTCACTCGTTGCTGCCGGACGAACCAACAATGGGAACCAGGAATACATTTCCCCTCCATCAGGAACATCTGTTGGACTGATTTGGAGATCGAGATGGGAGAGTATATAAACCTACGCCTCCGCTGCCGCTGCAGAGCGACAGTGGTACGAGTCTGCTTGTTCAGCCTGGGGAGGAGGATCCTGGACTCCGCTCTGCTCATTGCTGGACTAATTAGCCGAGGCGGTTACGTCCAAGGGAAGTTTTTTCCATTGCCGTCGCCGATATCTAACGAGAATCCCAAGCTTTTAAGCAAGTTTTGCTGATTTCTTTGTTAAGCAACTGTGGTAGCCCAGCCATCTTAAGAAATGGTAGTAAAAGAATTGTTCCTTCGCCGAGTTTTTTCACAGAATATCAAATTGCGCATGTATTTCTCATAAATGCTTATTGCTTATAAAGTTTTCTTATTCAGTACAGAATGATAATATTCGATTATTCCTTTGTTGAATAACATAACTTTTACAGCTTGATAATTCCTGCACATTTATTTGCAACAAAAGATATAAATTTTGTTTATATTAAATTAATCGAAATTGTTTATATTAAATTTATATTCATTTCCTCACGGCTATCCGTCAAAAATTTTATCATGTATGAACCGAGATCACATTTCATATGTTCTCTTGCATATGCATCCTGAAATGTGCTTCTTTCGATATCGCCGTATAATATTCAATGCAGCGCTTTTCTTTGGAAAGGTTTAATTCTATAATAAAACTGATATTTCTTTGTCAGTTGAAGGAAAACTTCCCTTCCGCGCACCCGATCTTCATTCTCCTTTCGCACTCTTTTCTTTAAAATACAATAGAAAATAAAGCGAACGTTTTCAAAAAGATAATGAAACTGGAGTTGACAATTACCCATCACATCTCGCCCTTCCCCTCTCACCCTCTGGAAAATTGCCGGAAAGATAAAGACATAACATAGTAATTACTCGAAACGGCTCTCATTATGACACTTTGACACCAGTTCTTGACTCAAGTCGTTTTTCTCCAGTGAAGTTAAGAATTGTCGAACAACACACATACATACACACGTACACGTTTATAGATATATATATACACTATTTGTGAGTTGGCGGAAAAGCGGGGAGGGGGGTGACCACCTACGTCAGAAGTTGTTCGAGTTTCTTGGTCCATTAGTCATAACTTGCCGAGAGCGGACAATCGGGGGTGTGGGAGCCGTTGTTGTTGTGTGTGCGGGGGTTAAGTCTTCCGTTGTTAGGTTGACGTCTAATGGAGTGAAAGGTACTTTCCTCTCTCTCTTCCTCTCCCTCCCCGCCTTGGATAAGATCTTCCTTCGCAGAAACAGATGCAGCGGAGTCCTTAGTGCGGGATTCAACCGAAAAGGGGGCCATGTGGACATTAAGGTGTTTCCCGAGCCGCATTTTTAAATTTCACGCTCAAGAGTTTTTAAAGTAATTATTGGGAGGCGGTAAAAATTGCGTGATTCTCTGATATAGATAGCTGTGCACAATGGAAGTGAGTAGGAAGGAAAATATGCTTCCACTCATAAAAGAATCCTTGGAGTCTGGCTTTTTACAACTGTGCGAGTGCGCCGTCTCAAATTCAATTATTCTGCTCGTGAGTATATCTGATTCAGTCGTACTTCGTGCATTTATTTAAAAATAAAATGAATATTCTAATTGAAATTAATAATTATAAAACTCTGCGTCTGGCTATATTTAATGCATATTTCAGTTCCAGTTGAAGTTTGCAACAATGACTTTCAGTTATTCTGACTTAGCAAACTACTGCGCCGAATGTTAAATGAGAGACCTTCAGAGATAAAGATTTTAATTGTTTTTGTTAAATCTTTTCGATCCTTATAGTGTGTACATTTCTCTATATCGATTTCCTTAATATGTCCGTTTTATAATTCATGCAACAAATTTGAATTTCTTTCTTTCTTTTGCCGTCATTTTTGCTGTCATATATTTGTTATTATCACAAAAGTAAATGCGAAATTTCATCTTATTTTTAACATGTTTATGTGCAGTATAAACAATATTTAAAACTTATTCTTCGAACAGCATACACTGAGAAAAGATGCTCATTTGTCCTTCATTTTTTAAGCCTACTTTTTTATCGTGTTTGTGAGAGAACTTTTGATTCATTTCGTAGAAGTGTGTCTAAACACGCCGCCAAAGTGGGAAAAGTTTTACCCCATTGTCAGTTTTTCTGCAGACTCTTTCTCCGACAAGAAAAAAGACAGAAGCGCAAGCTCGTCTGTGGGATTGCTTAATATTTCAGCGCGCCTAGTTTGTCCAAGTTTTTAGGGATCGGGCAAGCAAATCGAATCTCGGTGTCCACTGCAGAAAATTGAGTCGGAATATTCCGTCGCGTCCGATCCTTACCGCTTTCTTCACTTGTGACACGTCTCCCCGGACGGATTTTTGTTTCTCCTCCAACACATTTATGAAAAGCGGTCTCAGGTGCCGCGGAGGAGCGCAGAAGTGAATCGGAGGAGGAAGGGAGCTTACTGCAATGTGCAGATTTCTCGCCCTGTATCGATAGATTTGGAGGCGGCCCTGTCTATCCGAATCTCCTCTTTGAAATGATGAAGCGGGAGCGAAACTTTTGATCTCATATTCCGCCAGAACACGTCCAGGGCCTCTTCGTGCCTCGCGATTAGATTTCGGGATACACCTCTTTTTTTCCCCTCTCTTTCTCCCTGTCCAGTCCGAAATGGTCAGCGCAATCACAAACGAGATTGGCAATGAGAACGCTACGCGGAGGAAAAAGTTTGTTTTTTATTATTTTTTTTTTGTATATTTTTTTCAGCGCAGCAACTTTGCGTTTCTCTTGTTGTCTCTGTGTTGGTGTTTTTTATTTGAAATCTGTTTGTCCCTGGCATTCAAAGTAACGCGTTTAGTGGCCACTCCCGAGTGGGATTGAGACAGGTTTCCGGGTTGGACATGGGTCCAGGATGCAAGAAACCGTCTCCTAGTGGTGGACGAGTCTCAAACTGCTTAGGGAGGCGTAACTTTTACGTTGAATGTTTCCGGATGAGACTATGTTTTGTGAAGTTTTTTTTTCAAACCATGGATTTCATTACAGTGGGTTTTGTTCCCTCTCGTTGTTTCTGTAAGGAACTCTCACATGTCATGTTCTTTGTTTTTATATGCTATTTAAAAGTTTCACCTAAAGAAGATAAAGCGTAATTTCATTTAAGACTTGGGATCAAAGTTATTCGAATATATAATTTTAATAAATATCACTAAAGTTTTTTCTTGTACGATGTTTGAAATACAGAACTTTTAATTATGTTTATTGAGATTTTCTGAAAAGCAGTGGATTTTTTCCATATTTCATTTTCTTTTGAAATATATAAATCGCTTTTTAAAATTTCGTGCATTTTATTTCTCTAATTGGTTCAGGCACAGTTTTTCACAGAGCGTTATTTTATATTCCCTAAGTTATATAACATATCAATAAATTGTAATTTATTAGGTAAATTCTTTTTAATTTAGCAGTATATAATGTTCTAATTTGGGGAGTTCCTTCTTATATTATTTTTATCAATAGTCGTCTGAAGCATAGATTTACCATTAAATAAAAGAACCCTGGCTTGAACAGATGGACCCCAAAACAATATCGTGCGACTTCAATCAGCATTATGAAATGAAATGGTGCTTATTGCAATCAGCATTATGAAATGAAATGGTTCTATAAGTATTGCAATCAGCATTATGAAATGAAATGGTTCTATATGTATTGCAATCGGCATTATGAAATGAAATGGTGCTTATTGCAATCAGCATTATGAAATGAAATGGTGCTTATTGCAATCAGCATTATGAAATGAAATGGTTCTATAAGTATTGCAATCAGCATTATGAAATGAAATGGTGCTTATTACAATCAACATTATGAAATGAAATGGTGCTTATTGCAATCAACATTATGAAATGAAATAGTGTTATAAGTATTGCAATAAGCATTATGAAATGAAATGGTGCTATAAGTATTGTACTGTTTCTTTTGTGTGTGATTCGTGCTAAATTCTTTCTCGTCTCCCTTTCAGATTCCGGGATGAATGGCGATCTCTCGAACGACACCCAAGACAGCAGCACTAGTCATGACACGGCGGACCTCAGACACGATGAAGACAGCGTCGACTCCGAGAAGGCACTTAACCTCGTGAGTCTCTCCCTCTCCTGAACTTCTGTGCATTTTACCAAAGTTTCATTTCACCCACTGATGGAATCGTTAAATATACTACTGCTGTCAAAAAGTTCCGGAATTTTCTTAAATATTTTCCAAATGTAAATGAATTATGCCATTTCCAGCAGAGCAAGCGAAAAGTATCATGCGACCGACTAGTCGGAACAGGTTTCAAAAATATGATCAAAACATCGCATTAGGGTACCTACAGCTTATTTCCCTGATCTCGCCCCATGTTACCTTTTTTCCTCGGATGAAGAATTTTCTTAAGAGGCAACGAGTCTCAGCTCCCCAAGAAGTGCAGTGACGAATGAACTACAAAATGTGGCAAATGGGGGCTTGTAATCCACATTTGAATCATTATGGAAGACGACAGAAATGAATAGTTGCACAGGGTAGTTACTTCGAAGGAAACGCTAAATAAACAATTTCTATCTGTATTCATTTTTTCGGTCATAAAATGAGAGCCGGAACTTTTTGAACGCTGTCGTATTTCTAATCATGAACAATTTAGAATAAATGTGTTTTTCACATACTTGCTCTTTGTTTTGGATTGAAATTTAACTTCAGTGCATAATTATTTAGCAAAAAAAAAGAATGCTTACTCAAATGAGAAATGAACTTATTTAAATTTTAGACATTTAATGGAAATTTCCATTGGATTATACTATATCGATTATATCAATCACCTTATATAAATTTCAAAACCATTTTAATGGAGTTATAATTGCACTTAATACAAGGTAATTTTTTTGGAAAACTTTTCTTAATTTTTCGATATTTGTTGCAAAATCACAAATATGCCTGTAGTAACAATTATTGATCTCTTAGATTGCGAAATTTAAACTTAAATTGCTCGCTGTTAGTAACTCTCTTGATATAATTTTAAATTCTAATAAATGCTAAACATCAGATTTACAACTCAATTATTATATTGAATATCAATTATAGAGAGGAATAAATGTATAATATCTTGACAATCAGAATTGAATTTTTAAACTTACCGACCATTTCATTCGAAGAAATTTTGATGCGATACTTTCAACTGTCAATCACTTTAGAGTTTTTATTTTGCAAGCAAAAGAACTATTTTCATTTACAAAACAGTCAAAGTTTGACTCGCTTAATTTCTGTCTTAAATATACGTACATCAGTATTTCTGTGCCTAAACCTGGAATTCATTTGCTCTCTACATATCTCATAGTACAAGTATTTAATGAAAACAGCTTAAAAGTATGTTGCAACTAAACGTTAGAATTTAAGCAAAGCTTTCTTCCCTCCAAAGTGTTATTCGGATACGGCTCCATTTACAAAAAAATTTGATACATCATTAATCTTTCTTCCCCTTTCCGGATTGTTTTCTATTGATGCTTAAAAACTTACCCCACCCCCCACCCCTTCTTAACCCTTTCACGTTCACTACATGTTTCGTTTTGATAATTACTAAATTTAGTTCAAAAATCATTATTAGACATGTAACTAATCATAAATATGTAAAGGAAAAAAATACAGTATTTTTTATCTTCAAGAAATTTGTGGTTTCACAGTGAAGCCAATGAACGGTAACGGGCTATTTTTTCCTCCGAATAAGTTATCATCGAAATGCAATTTAAATTGTGTATTTAATTTATAAGTATACGTCAGTATTCATTCAGGATATTCAACCTTCATAAAATTCAATATTATTTTCGAAGATTCAATTTTAATAAGTATCAATTTGTGCAAGAACCCTTATCATTGTGTTTCTTTTAGAGATCAAAAGCAATTTAGCTCTTGCAATGCCGATATCTTTGTGAATACTAACGATATTGAACCGGAATTTTTGTATAAGTTGCCCTATATATCTGGCTCTTAAGTTATGAAAGAAAAATTACGCAACGTCGTGCTCATGCGCAGTAAAAAAATATCCAATATGTGGTTTCACTGCGAAACCGATGATCGCGAAAGTGTTAAAACATAGTTGCCACAAGCATAAGAGCACTGAGATCGCTCATTAGAGATCTTCTCCATTTTCTCAAAATTGCATCATTTTTTCTTTGCAAAAAATTTATATTTTAAAAAAAATCCCTTTTTATGGCAGCAAATTGATTTCATCATTTTTCTTGAAACACCTTCATGTGTTAGTTTCACTGCATGAGTACTAACACGAAGGCGAAGGCGCTTTGCACAGTTGGTAATCCGGTCGTTGATGTGCTTCAAACCCTGTAAATGCTCTTTTACTGGCTAAGCTGTTTCTGGAAGGTGAAGCCATCTGTTGCAAGCTTCAGGATGTTCATTTCTAGATTAATCTATAGAGATTCAGTGTTTTGTCTATTAGTATCAATTTACCTACATAGCTGTGATTTATCAATACGTCTGAAATTTTATTTTTAAAAAAACTTTTGACTTTATATGCCGTATTTAGACATGCCCACAATTTATCCATCTGCAGTATTTAATATAAATATTGGCACTTTTAATAGTGAAATTTGCCCGGATTGGTCATTTCTAAATAATTAATGCTCTTTCTGCGCTAAAACATTGCTTTTTCGCAATTTCTTTTTTTTCTTGGAGTGTCGGACTTGTCAAACGTGTGCAACGCCCATGGAGGGAACTTTTCTTGTCGAGTTCTGACAGGATAAAAGCTGAGTCATGAATTCATTCGCACATATTTTTTTTTATTAATAATTATCCAGATTTTCCGTTTTTTAAAATTATGGTTATATCTTTATATTAGCGTGTGAATCTATATCACATTTAAAATCTTCGATTATTTCTTTTTAATGTATTTACTACGAACTTACTTTCACCCTCTTCTTCACTATTTTCTGTCTTATCTATCACTACTTTCTGAAAGCTTTTAACTTCATCAATTATCATCAGATTTTAATTAAATCCTAATGAAGTCAAAACTGATTTAAGTATTCGAAAACGTTCGGCTTACATCAATTTTTGTTTTTAATTATCCATAACAGTACTTGTCAAGTGCAGTTTTGGTGTCATTATAAAACTTATAGTTATCATTTTTATTAATAATATGATTAAGATTGAGTTAGATGTAATTGATTTGTCACATTTGCACCAGCTGCTGTATTGAATGTTATATTCAGAAAAATGTAAAATTGATCTTCTGTAGAACATTATCGAGTAAAATATTCTTAAAAATATCTGAATAAGTACGTTCGATTTCGAATGTATGCTTGCGCCACTGTACTATATATGAAAATTGTGTAGATTCAAATAATATGATGCTTTCTGCGCCATCCCTAATTCGTGTGATTTTTTTTTAAATTTAGTTTCTATTTATGCATAGTATATTCCATGTAGTTTAAAAAATAGTTTCATTGTCTACAGCTGCAAATAATTTAATACTGTTTTGCGCCCTTCCCAATCTTTATGTTTGGTCTGTGCTTGAATCTAATTTTTATTTCCGTATAGTATATTCTCTGTAGATCAAAAATGTATTCCCTATAGTTCAAAAATGTATCTATTGATATATACTTTTGAATTCATCGCTTAGCAAGCAACACAATATCTCAATTTTTTGAAATTTCAAAGAGGAAGAAAAAAACTCAATTTTTCGCAACCAATAGCGAATATTTCCGAAATTTTTAAACATCTGCTATGGTAAACATGAGACCGCATGCTCCCACCAGATGTTAAAAAAAATTCGGGAATATTATCGGTTTCGAAAAATTCAATTTTTTCTTCTTCTATGAAATTTCAAAAATTGAGATAGGTGGTGTTGCTTGCGATTTATTACTTGAAATCTCTAAATATTTTCTTACAGACATGCTATTATTTGTATCTCGAACTTTCAAAATTCTAGAACTTCTCAGAAAAAGTCTGGTTCTCGTAACTGATCTTTCTTCCGAAAAAAAATTGGAGTGTATGCCGAGGGGATGTTTCACCCAAGGTCTTCCATCAGTTTGGCAACATGTCTTTTATCTTGTGGGGAAAGGGGGGGGGGGCCACTTTCGCGGCTATGCAAATAACACCGAGCGGATCTATTTTTCTGTCTGCTGACTTTTCTTATGCCAAGCAAGGGAGGTGAATTTACGTACCAAAAGAGGCTTTTCGTCTTGATTCCCGAAAATAGATCGGCTGGTCAGTGGAGGGGGAAAATGCCTAGGGGCCATTTTTACTGCTCACGTGGTCGACGTCGGCCAATGAGAGGGAGGGGATTTAGGGGGGCATCGGATGACTAACGTCACCCTGGCGATTTGCATCGGAGGCGCAGCGTATGCAGAATGACCGCTCGGAGGTTGCCACGGTTTGGCCTCCATCGCTTCTTCCTCCGTATGGAAGTATTGTGGTCAAAATAGAAGAAACGCGATCCGTTAGCTATGATCTCTAAATAAGATGCAGATTTAGTGTAGTTGCTAAATTAAATAAATTAAGTTCTCGACTATTTCATAATAGTTAGTCTTAAAAGATTACTGAATATAGAAACTTATGTTCCCAAAGGAAGAAAAATAAATGGCTGAATTCCTCTCGTGATTGTCAGTTCGCGACTGTTATTCTCAGCTTAATGACCGGAACACAAAATTCTTTGCGTTATAAAAAGAATTAATAATGCTCAAAACCGATAACTGCAGGTGATATATCTCTTCAAAAATTTGTAACTTACAGAGAATTGTTAAAGCGCATCGCAAGTATTTATTATCTCTACTAATAATAAAGGAGAATGTGTGTGTCTGTCTGTGTGTTTTTTGGCTCTCTACAGGTCAGACCGCTGGGCCTAGAGCTACGATATTTCGCACAAACATACTTTGGGGGGAATGTGCACCTCGGAGCCCTTTTTTGAAATTTCAATTAGAATTTTAATTAATTAAAAATTAAGCGAAGTTTTGGAGTTTTTCCTTAATAACTTCCGAAAATATTACAGCACAAATCTTTTTTACACCATCTGAAAGAGGAAAAAAATACCTTTCCAAAGATGTCAATCAAGTTTCCCTACAATGTTTTCTCGAATTTTAATAAATTTTTAAAAATATTTTTTGGCATATTTACAATAATACTTTTCATTGTTGCAACGCAACTCAAACCGTTTTCATTGTTTAAACAAATATTTAATTGAGAAGTTTCTTTTTCATTGTTGTAATCTGATATAGTGTCCTAATACATTTTGCTTTCATTTTTTATTTCATCAAAATTTTTGTGAAATTTGTAAACCAAGTTCTCCGAGATATTGCTTTGCTTACATTACGAAATATATCCATTAGGCTAAATGGTTATGGTTGCTATGTTTTCATTCTTTGCTCAGCATGTTTTAATCCAGTTAACATGCCGCTGGCCATAAAATGTGCTGCGTCATTTTAATGTTGATATCAAATGCATATTTTACAAGAGGAATAAGATAGTGAAGATAGCGCTGACAACGTGGAATTAGAGGTTACATGACATGGTCAGCTATGTGACTCCATTAGGAACATTTATGTAGACAATGAACAGAAGAGGTCCAAGGTCGCTAATAGAACATGGGTTAGGTATCTACCACAATCTGAAGTTTAAAATTACGTTAAGAGAACCATAAATATAAAATTATGCAAGATTCGATTGAAATCATATTCCCAGCAAAGAAGCTGGTCGCCGAAGGCGGCTAGTCGTAAATAAAATCACATTTTGTTGTTGAGCCCCTATTATATCGCCTTGTTATTTCTGAAGACCTTTTGTTTATCTGTAGACATTTCCTAAGAATTGATATGGTTAGTTGCAATTTTTGCAATAATGTTTTGAAAATAATTTTATTGGAATTTTATTCATCTGCTAGAATTTAGCATGATTCAAATATTTTACTGAAATAGGGAGATAGGTATTCATAAATTTTACTTCGGGGACATATTGGATAATGACAAAACCAAATTGGATTGCATGTGGATGTCTGTTTTTGTTTTGTATAGATGTTACATGTTACAAACATGTACTACGTGATGTTACTACTTGTTAACATTTATTTTACGTTAAAAGCATCAAGATAGGCGCATGGCTTGCAAAATGGAACGGTGAAGAAAATGTAAGGCATAAATGATAAATTCTCTAGTATGTTTTAGAAACTAGGAATCAGACGGCAATGTCAGTATTCCTAACAGTAATTCCTAAATTATTCATCAGCCATTTCGGATATTAAAGAATAGAAGAATACATTAGGAAAAAATAAGTATCACTCCGTCGTCCATAAATGATCGTTCTGTCACTGTGACACCAAAGAACACAAAATTTATCATTATTGAGTGGATTGATTGTTCAATTTTATTGTTGTGTTTGATTCACTTCTTTATAAGAGTGTATCTAAAGTCAGTTCAGTTTCGGCTCTGCTTTGAAAATATAAAACTTTGTTAAGAACTAAGGAGCAAAATTTGTGACTTAACCGATCTAAGATAACGAATTTAATGTCTTTAATGTTTCTTTCTGTTTTCTAAAGAACGAAGGATCTCTTTTGAAACCCTTATAATATTTAAGTATCAATTTTAAACCTCTTATAACCTTAAGTAGTCACGTTTACTGCCTTAATAATGAATTCGGTATGCTCTCTGAGAAAAAATATTGAAGATTTTAATGCCCATAATTTGGATGGTTGAAAAAATAATTTCATAAAATCTATGTCTGAATGTCTCAATGTCGTAAATAATCTTACTCTTTCTAAAATAATTTTAGTGGCCTACATGACTACTATAGTGAACAGTTGACGAATGTTGACCATCTGGATAGACTTAAATTGCATTCGATATCATTGTCTCGTTCAGAAATCAATATCATCTACGTCCAGAATTCATGCACATTCTATTTTTGGTAATAAATTCCCTATCTTTGTATTATCAACAAAGTTATCTTATCTCTACATGGAATACATGGTAGGAACGTCACCTATAAAAACTTCAAAAAATCCATACTCGCAAGTACTGCTCTTACTGTGTCAGAATGCTAAAATTCTAATTTTTGTATCGTATAGCGGCAATTTCAAACGATTTTTGGCAGGGGCATTATTAGATTTTGCAACGAAGTCGATATCTTTTTCTAAATTTTTTTTTGTGTGTAATTGTAAAAAGAAAAATATATATTAAAGCAAACTACACGTAATACCTGTTGTCCGATCTCGGGAAAAGAGAGAAGCTAATAAAACGTTCCAAATTACTTCAAGCCATTAATCAATTAGGGAAAGATTCATTTGCAGTGGTTGCTCATTGGATAAAGCATGCGACTCCGATCTAAACATGTAAATTCTCTTTCCATCTCTGTGCTTTTGAAGCAAACTACTTAATCGGATATAACGAAGCATCATTCATTTGGATTGTGAAACAATTAAAAAGCATGTCTTCACGTTTCATTCACAACCTTGGTGGAATGCTATCGTTTCTTGCATCCCATGTTGGGGATCGTTTACTGACCTCTAGTCCTCTCCAAGATGACCACAGAGCCCTGATTCTCCTTGAGAGATTTTGGCGATAGACGCGAGAGTGGACATCGAAGTAACCCTATTTTGATGGCGGCGTGCTTACGGAGCGAGATGATATGCCGAGGGCGACGAGGCTCTACTTACACCCCGATACAGGGAAGCAAAAGAAGAAAGAAAAATAAAAGGGGGTATCGATGGGAAGCAGGCAGTTAAATTGGCTTTTGAGATCCCGGTCTCCTTTTACGCCTTTCTCTTTCCGCCCTGCCGTGCATTCTCTTTCCCTGCATATGGATTTCCGCTGGGGGGATTAAGAAGGGGTCATTGGGATGTTCGGACGACTCGGTTTTATCACCTCGATTTGACAACGGCTGGTGGCATCACACACTTTTATCTAAGGGGGAAAAAAGTAAAAGAAGCTTGTGTGCAAAGATTATGCAGAGTCTCGTGGTCTAGTGTCGAGTTTATTTTGTAATCAAGCCAGCTATGTTCAGTCACTATCTTTTGGATATAATTTTGTAGTTCGATACTTAAAGCATTAAATGAAAAGACAATGGTTGGTTAATTGTTCCGCTGTTATAGGCTGTAAATAAGAATGAATGGCATTTTTAAAAAAATAGGTTTGAAATATTTTATTCGTTTTATAAAAGCGTTTATTTTTTCTTTCATTTGTTAATTTACATCCGTGATTTAATTTCCATCTGAAAAAACTTGTGCAAATGCCTGTTATCTATATGAGGAAAAATTTGAAGAGTTTGCATCTTTGGTTATAGAAAGAAGACTAATTCGTGCAATTTTAATATTGCAAGGAATCTATTTTTCCTTCTATTATTCGTCTGAAATTGTTTCTAATTATTCTTATTTTTCGATGAGTTCCGGAATTATATCTCATATAATCATTCCTATGTCTTATGTAAATAAATAAGACCATCTAACAAAGAGCACATTAACACTATCTTGAAAATAACTTAATGGATTCTGGCGCATTTTCATCCTCTTTTCGTGATATATAAAAAAGTGATATATAAAAAAAATCACTCACATAAACCAGTGATATATAAAAATTACATAAGTATTGTTAAATCGTAAAATCATTTGTTTCTGTCTTATTTGAGTTTGCTAGATAATTTCAAATACTCTTTGTTTTAATTAAGCATACCTTTTTGCTATTAAAATATAACGTGTCAAAGACTTGAAATTTATATGCGCCAAAGAAATTAATGATTCACTGTCAGATTATACCTCAAAGTGGAAAAACTCTCTCTCCTCTATTGCTTTTCTGCCTTCTTTTTTTATGGTATTTCGTATTCACGTCGAACTATATTTTCTTGAATCAAAAGCAAACCTAGCCATTTTCAAACTGACGTCTCAAACTCATATAAACCATCTTATTACAAAAAAGTGTTCGCGTTGTTGGTTGGCTGTTTGAAAAGTTTAGTCTTTCCATTCTTTAATACAGTGCTTTTTAAACTGCTCTCACAATCCTCAACTGGGGTCTCGAAAATTTCCACAGCTTCCTCCTCTTTCGTGTTTTTCATTGTTTATAAGCCAAAGTTGCTGAAGAAATAATTTCGTTTAAAAATAATTCATCAGTATTCACTTAATAATTATTTTAATTCGAATCTTTTTTCATTTGTCACTAATTTATAAATGATGTATTTATTTATTTTCTAATCTGGGGGTTACGCACATTTGTTTCCGCTTGAAAATGGACCGAACGTAGATAAAGTTTTTTGAAGCCCTGCTGTAAAATTCTGATTGCCGATTGTATATATTAATTTTAAAGACACAAGCTGGAAATATTTACTGCTTCAGTTTAACGTGATATTGCGTAATGCAATTCCCACTCTGTCTGTATAATCATTTGAGAACTGAAATCAAAAATATAAAACTGACATTTCCAATTATTACAAGATGATTTGCTAACTTGTTGAAATCTTGGAAAATATAAAATCACGTTAAATTACTTTTTCTGTACCGTATGTTCGAAAAGAATTTTGCAAGAGAAAACTGTTATTGTAATTTTTTTGTCCTGTCGCTTTTTTTGGTGGAAAAATGTCATCTTCCATTTTTCTTTTCCCTGCAGGCAATGGATGAGGAGGACGACGAAGACAATGACGAGCCCATCGACGCCACGATGCCCTCTGCGGCGAGTCGGGCCACCACCAACGGTCAGTCCGTGCCCCGGTCCTCCGGACAACCCTCGCACAACAACTGCCATCCGAGCTCCACCAGCTCCATTGCCTCGCCATCGGCCATGGTCAACAACACGGCGGCAGCGCTCGCTGCGGCCGCGGCCGCTGGCCAGCTCTCACTCAATCAAGTAATTAGACATCACGCCCTCTGGCTCTTCCACTCTTAATTACTTCGCCCACAGATGGGCATCGTTGATAAACTCAATGACGAGTTAAGAAATGACTGGAATGAGATTGGCAACCTCTGTTGTGAATTAAAAAATATATATGATTAAAAAAGTGCATTTTTAATTCGAATCAGCAATTTTTTAAAAAAATCTTGATTGCTTACATTGTCAAGTGTACAGTTTGTGACATATTAAATATATATCATAATTATATTGTCACCATAATACTAAAAATATGATTTTTTAAAAATTGGAAATGCATACTTTTGATGAGAATGATATCTTGAATCATTAACTAATTTATCTGGAATTTAAAATATGGTGCAAATGTGTTTTCTTGTTGCGCATTTTTCTATATTTTCACTTCAAACAACTTTTGTAACTTCAACTTTGCTCCCTTTCCTGTTATTTTGAAATTAATTTAAGTATTGTTAAGTTATATTTAAATTAATTTAAGTTTTCATTTCAGTTGTGTTGTATGAAATTTTAACAGTCACTCTTTTTCTGGTCTGAAAAGCTACCAATGATTGTCTAAATATTATTCTTAATCTATTATGTTTAAATTCTACCTCTAAACGAATAATGACGGATCTGTATTCTTATTCTCCAAATTGTAAAGAAAATTATTCGAATTTAAATAATAATACCCAAATTTTGTCATTAATAATCTTACATCACTGTCCTGAGTTGATATTTAATTATTAAAATTCTAATGTCTCTTTGAACCGATATTAAATTGATTATTTTAATTAGAATTCTTGCTAGGCCGCTTAAAATTGTACTGAAAAAAGACTTTAAAATTATTAAATGCCTTGAAATAGACTTTAAACTAGTGTTTTTGGTTACAAATATTGTTGACTGACTAATAGCTACATGTTTTCTCTACGACATTTGACATTATCTGAATTAGTTCGTTCATTGTCATTAATTCTGGGAAAATAATTTTAAAGATTGAAGTTCATGATGAATAAGTTCATAGGTTTATACAACGTGCTCTGAAATAACACTTTTAAACTTTAAAAAATGGAAAAATATAATCACCAGTTCCATGATAAAATTGGAGGGATGAGAAATTGAATGCAGATTAATTTAAATTATTTCCCTTTTCTGAAAAAAGGAAGATGATGTTCCCGAAAAACGGGGGGAAAAAAACTTATAAGGCTCAAATAATATAAATTTGCAATAGAGAAATATCACTTACAAAAGACTGTGAAGCAATTTTTTTTAAAATTAAGAGTATTTTATTTTTTCTTAGCTGTTAGCAGCAGGGGCTCAAGGGCAGCAGCAGATGCTCATGCAAGCTGGACTTGCTCAGCAACTTCAGCAAGTTGGCAAGGTAGGAATAATTTTTCCCCTTTGCAATTTTGTTGTTCTATTTAATTCTGTCATGTTGTTTACATGCAGGTAATATTTGTGTTTCAAAAAGTATTGGAAATATTTATTAAAAAAAATGTTTTTTTATTATTATCTTTTAAGGGGAGTTGGAACCCTAAGTCCATTAACCGTAACCCTGTTACTTCGATGTACCTTTTCTCAAACTCTGTTATAGATTCATGTTTGAAACTTTTTATACAAGTAAAGTACACTTTTCTCATTATATTGAAATGAGCTTTTTTTTTTAAAAAAAATCAAAACTTTATTTTTTACAATTTTTTGTGTCAAAATAGGGTAAAATTTCACTGTCTAATCAAATATTTTGTAAATTTATAAAAAATTAAAAATTTACCAAAAGCTCATTTCTGTATAATGAGAAAGGTGTACTTTACTTCTATAAAAAATTTCAAACATGTATCGATAACAGATTTTGAGAAAAGGTACATCGAAGTAACAGGGTTAGGGTTAATGGACATAGGGTTCCAACTCCCCTTAAAATAATCTTTATTCGAAGTAAATGGTTGATTTTTTTCCCTACAAAATTGACGATGATACTAAGGTTGTACGATCTATGATTTTTATGATCTTTTGATAGCGCACTTATATGAAGTAAATTTTCTTCAATGCCAAGCTTGGAAAACATTAAAAATAAGTGAGAGCTACTTAATTGTTATGTAATGATTGATGAAAAGAAAAATTCGCTTACATTTTTCATTCTGCTATACCTTTCTATACAAAACCTGATATAAGCTTATTCTTCAGTTTTTATTTCTTTTTAAAATCTTTTTTATGTGTATTTTTAACCGAAACGCATTGAACCTAATTAATCATAATTTCTTTCTTTTTAGAGATGTCGCGTAACAGTTTTATTTTTGTGTTTTGGAATGAGTTGTAGCTTATTGCGATCATTTAACTACATAAACACTCTCGAAAACTTTTGCGCGTTTTTTTTTTTCCCTTAAAGGTTTCCACCTAACTAACTTAGATCTTCTTATTTGATCTTTTTAAAAATTCAAGACTTGACATCAGAATAAATTTGCATGTCTGAAGAGGTAAATATATCCTGTTGAGAAAAGATTTAAAAGAAAATACTGCTGTTTTGAAAAAAGGAATAATCAATTCTTAGAAAATTCTATTTATTAACTTGATATATCATATATGAATTAATGCGATATTTTGAGCTGCGAAATATTTTTGAATTTTTAATGAATGGCGTCAGTGAATTCCCTTGTTATTAAATGTGAAAAGGAGTGGAGGTCGCGAAAATAAAATGGTAGAAATTTTATGTGCTTAGAAAAGTTTCTTTTAAACGTTCTCTGTTTATTCAAGAATTGCTTAAATCCGTCATTAATATTATTTATCCCTTTAATCCCTCATTAATATTATTTATCCCTTTTCTAGTTACCTGTAAATTCAGCTTTATCTGGCTTGCAGTTGAATCCTCAGGACCTTCAGCAGTTGCAACAACAACTGCAACAGCACAGTTTGCAGAGTATGCAACCTTTTGTGTTTCTGCAACCTGGCCAGTTATCTGCAAACATGCAGGCCCAACTTTTCCTACAAAATCAGGTAAGATTGATTGCTGATCTGCATGTTCCGTATTAATCCTCTGACTACTAAGAGTTCTCAAAATCTGAATACAGTTGTTACGGAGGTTTGCTTAATAATTGATCAGTGGAATGGATTCGTCCGCCCCGTCCTCCCTTCTCTCCTCACTTCGGGTAGTGGGAGATATGAATGGCAAGCCTTTCATCTCTCATCTCTCCCCTAAGAGTCCCTTTAATGACCACTCGCCCAACTGCCTTCTCCCCCCTTTCGGAATAACAACCGGCCGAAATCCGCCCCACTAGTATATAAGTCTCATGGCCGGTTACGGCCGGCTTAGAAGTCAGAGTGTTAAACCTTCTCACTTATATTGTGTTTCTTGTGCTTACGTGCTTCAATTCCTTGTGCAGGGACTTCTTCAGCAAGGTCTAATGCAGCAGAGCCTGCAAAATCTCCAGCTGCAAGCCAATCAAGGAGCCGTTTCTCTACCTCAGGGAGTGCTGTCTTCGCAGGCAGCTGCAACTGTGGCTGCTGCTGCAGCAGCCCAACAGCAATTCCAGCAGCAGATGCAGCAGCAATCGCAGCAGCACCACCAGCAGCAAACACAGTCTCAGCAGCAGCAGCCGAGACCGCAAGCGCCTCCGCAGCCGCCACCACCTCCTCTACCTCCTTCTTCCATGCAACAATCACAACCAGTCATCATTAATCAGGCGCAAATGCCACCAGCACAGAAGGTAAGGTGCCTTTATCTAGTTACTACACCTATCATTGCATGAGTTCGTTTTCAGTTTTGGTCTTTTAACCCTCTAAGATTCCAAAATCTGAGTGCAGTTGTATACGGAGGTTTGATTACTAATTGATCTGTGGAATGGATTCGTCCGCCTCGTTCCGCCTGTTCTCCTCACTACGGGTGGTAGGAGATATAAATGGCAGGCCTTTCATCTCTTATCTCTCCCCTAAGGGCCCCTTTAATGACCACTCGCTCAACTGCCTTCTCCCCCCTTTCGAAACAGCAACCGCCCCACTAGTATGGGAGTTGCATGGCCGGTTACGGCCGGGTTAGGAGTCAGAGTGTGAACTGTAGGTGTGGTTTATAAACCACATATGTAAGAAAGTACCCGCAATTAAAGGGTTAACAGGACCGAAATTTTTTTATTGGTCTTGACAATGGCTCATAAGAAATATGTAAATGAACAATTTACAAATTTCTGCGAGGGATAAGTTTCATTTATGTTTGAGTAGTTTTTAATTGATATTTAAAATAATTTTTAATTATATTTTAAGTAAAAATTCACATTTTGGGAATTTGTTATGAATATTTAACTCTATCCATACGGGACCATCTCATACGTCCCTTCAAGTAAAAGGCGATAGTTGTCCGAAACGTCCGAATGTCACTCTGAAATGTCCACCGCCTTTCGTTAAGTGTGATTGATTTCACACCCGATACGCGTGCTTTCTTCGTTAGAGTGGCTCGCCCAGATGTGTTTGAGGGAGAGGGGAGTTTTCTTACAATTCGTACAATGCCAGCTGTCATTGTGGTTTTTGAGGGGAAAGTGAATTCCCTTATGTTTGATAGAGGAGCTCGGACGTTGCCGTATTTTGAGGTCTCTTTATTTCAATGGCCTTAGTAATCAGAGGGTTAATTTCTACTGTTATAGTTTTTTTTTTGTGGTGGTGTGTGTGTGTGGGGGGGGTTCTTATGCATTGCTTTTTAATGATAAATTACATAGATTATAATAAAAGACTGCAATGTATGCTGAGTTATCGTGCCGTATAAAGAAATCTTCACCCTAAAAACTTATTTTTCCACTTTAAGTGTGGAAAGACTGCTTTGTAGCATAGTTGACAATTGGGAAAATAAAACCATTCTTCTGAGTTAGTAGTTTGAGGTGAGAGATAAACTAAATTTTTTTAAAAAAAAGAGTTTAATGAAGCTAGTTTCGTATGAATTATGTTCATTATCAAATGATTTTTAAATAAATATAAAAGATTTGAGCACAAATGCAGTATTAATTGTCAAATACATATTTTAATATTGCACTAATATTTAATTTGCTAACGTTCTTTTTAGTATTACTTATACAGTGTTAAAGTCAGAATAGTTCAAAAAAGGAAGTGTCGCTGCATTTTATAATTATGTCTTGAAATTGAGGTTTTTCAATCAATTCAAATCCGATTTAAAATATAAAATCGATTTCAAAAATGTCTTTGTGGTATTGGTGAAAAAAATGGATTCTTCCTCCATTCAATTCTCATTGAGATAATGCTATGAAATTTTTATTAAAAATAAAATATTTAATGTAGATATTTCAAATGCAACTTGTGTTTAGACACGCTTTTAGAATATTTGTAAAAACTTCCAACAGAATTTTTTTCTCGTGTTAAACAATTGGCGAACTATGTATTTACTGTATGATTTCTTTGTGTATGTATATAATTGTATTCAATGCATGCTTTTTTTGTATATGTATCTGTTTATATTTTCTGCTTTATTTACTGCTGAAAAATGTAAAGCTGCTGTAATTTAAATTTTTAGCAAAAGTTTAAAAAATACCTCCCCTTTCATTTTATTTATTAAAAAAATTATATTCTCTTTACTCAATTTCATAAACACTTGTTTTACTCTAATAATAACTACAAATGAAAGACATTGAAATGCAACCTTTTTTCCCTGTGAAAATTACTAATTATGTGAATTGTAAAAATGTTATGTTTGTTTGCTAAATTTAAATTTTTTAAAAAAAGAAAATTAATTAAAAAGTGAAGAAAACTAATTTAATTCTAATTTTTAATCTAGGTAAATCATTTTTTGAGTTGAGTGGAACTATCTGCTGATCTTGTTTATAGTGTTGCAGCCAATTTTGTGTTGTTATTATAAAACAATGATTTTAATTATTATTTATGCTTTTAAAATAATAATTATGTATAAGTATTTAACCCAGAATTAATAATTCTGTAGATTTAATGTTTATAAGAATGGTTCAAAAATGCTTTGTATAACTATTGTAATTCTGATTAATTCTTATATTTAATGTATTTAAATATGAGGGTGGCATTTGAAACCTTATTCTGATGAGAAATACTCATAAACACTTATGTTTATACATGTATTTAATTCAATTTAATATTTAGATATTATTTTTCCTCTGCAATAGACAATTATTTCCTTGTAATATATTGATGTGGTAAATTTTAAACTTCAGATGTCTTTCTCCCAGAGTCCAGTCCACCAATCAAAACCTCGACCTACTGAACCAAGTCCTGAAGAAATGACGGATTTGGAGGAGCTTGAACAATTTGCTAAAACTTTCAAACAAAAAAGAATCAAACTAGGTAACTGATCCTTTTTTTTTTCCAATTTTGCGTTCAAGTTGGAAAATTTCTGGATGTGATGGAATAATCATATTTTATTGTTTATCATAGATTGAAAGTAACAATTCTTATTCGCTCAAACTGTTTTGAGTGAGATACTTTCAGATATATGTTTCATTTTTTTAAAAAATGAAATCAGTTTTTCTAATTCTATTGTGTTAAAAAGTAGTTAGAAACAATTTTTTTGTTGTTCTCAATATCACTGCTCAAATTTTATCCGAGACTAAATATATTTAAAACAGTTGTCAAAAATTTTTATATGTATTAAATTCCATAAAAGTACATACATAAATTGTCAATTGATGCATTACATATGAAGATTGATAATTATTTAATTTGTAAACAGTTTTCATAAACAACATGATTCATAGCTGTAAGTGATGAGGCATCTAGAGGAAGAAATAATGAAATGATTTCAAATTGCTAATGGCAACAGATTCTCTTTTATTTGCTCTTAAAAACTCGTTGTAATTTTAAAATAATACATTATTTTCTAAAATAGAATTTGATGAAGTAACATCTTTTTTTAAAAATTAATATTTGAATTAATACTTTTTCACTCAAAACTGTAATATCAACAACACGTTTTTATTTTTTATCTTAAATAAAACATACTTGTGTTCACAAATACTCCCATTCAGTCATATTTGAAATTGTTCCGTTTCGTATACTTTTATTTTGAATTCTGTTTAAAGAACAAAATACTGTTTCTTGATATTAATAATAACACTATTTTATTAAATATTGGTCATATTGTAACTATACTGCAAGGAACACTTCTAGCTTAAGTTATGATATTATTATATTACCGCAACAAATGTATGAAATATATGATTTATACTGGTGAAGTATTGATAAAAAATTGTATTTTTTTCCAGTTCCTGGGTATTTTTTATGTATTAATTCCCTCTTATTTATTTTAAAGAAAATATTCGTACAATAATCAAAATATTTCTCTAAAATAACTTGGTAAACATTTTTAAAGTAACTTTAATAAGTGTTGTTGATGTGTGTTTTATAAGAATTAATATTTAGGCAGTTGAGAGATATTTGTTAAATTCTTAAAAAGCTATAATGTGCATTTCATTTTTTTTCTCTTGCTATGCCTAAATTAAGTGCCTATTTTATGTAGAATATAAATTTTAACTATAGACAAGTTAAATTTTGTGTTTAAATAATTTATTCATGTTTAAATGCATTAAGAAAGTTTATAGGAATATATTTCCAGTCATAAATAATACAGATTACTTAAATAAAGTATTTTGTAAATATTTATACTTTATTTGTTCTGAATTCGATGTTATTAATTGTTGTTTTGAAAGTAAATGTGAATATAAAGCTATTAATATTATTAGAGTGGAGAATCTGTTTTTACTTTTTCAAACGGTTCTCTGTCTGTTTGTAGATGTTGCCTTTTTTTTTTTTTTTTTTGCTTTCCTTTAACT
>BGPR01000562.1:495429-509097 GCA_013235015.1 Araneus ventricosus | reverse complement strand
TATAGAAGCAACATTTATATTTCAAGTCGTATAAAAGCTACTAAAAATTTTTTAACACCTTTCGTAATTAAAGAACAATAAAATCATTAACAATGAAAGTATAGAAGCAAATTACATTTATATTTCAAGTCGTATAAAAGCTACAATTGCTGTTAAATTTAATTTATGCACATGAAATCTTTGCTCGTGTAAATTAATTGTTTTGTCATTAGTTCAATGTATCCAAAAACTTACTGATGTAAAGCAATTTAGCAATTAATTTATTTGTTAATTACCATTTTTTAGCTATCGCGTTAGTAAAAATTTTTTAGTAGAAACAAAAAGATTCAGAAAGGAACCTGGAAGTTCATTAATTTAAAATTTATTACTTTTAGAAGCCATTAATAAGCTGGAATTAATTTTACCAAATATTATATGTTACAACTCGCCGATTGGCATTTCTTCTCGTATTTTATCTTCATTTCTTCATTATTAGTTTTTTCAATCAAAAGTCCGTTTGAAACTTATTATTTCTTACGGTCTTACGAATGGCAGTTCAGTGTAATAAGCGTTATTAATGGATATCAGGAACAAAATAAATAGTCTTAAGTTTTTTCTTTACTAAGTCAATCTTTCTTTAGTCAATTAATGCTATATTGAAATTTTTCATAGGAAATGTTAAGATAGCACCAGTTAACTTAACTAATGAGTATAATATAGTTAATTAATTGTAAATGTATACCAAATATTTAAGCGCGAAAATCCTCAAATAAGGAAAAATGAATATAAATGATATTGTGACAAAATCAACTTGTGGGTGTATGTAAATGCAGTCCAATAAGCAGGATTACAAAAATAAAGCTCTTTATTTTACAAATATTCTCAAGCAAAGAAACGTAGCACAAGTATTAACACAGCACTAGTAAAAATTCACAACAGAGACTACCAATAAATCTCAACACAATGCTCAAAGGTTTCTTGTTAACTCACCAGCTTGCTTGCAGGTCAAATTCCAACTAACTCTTCTTGGCTTGAGAGCTTGCCTTTATACTTTTCAACAGGAAGTGACTTCATTACGGAGGAAGTGACGTAGTCTCTAGAAAGTTCATGAAAACAGTAGAAATAGCTTGAAATTTCGAGGTCCTTCTAGAGAATTCCACTTGTCGCCAAAGTCGCCAACTTTGTCGCCAAGTCGCCAAAATGGTCGCCAAATTTGTCGCCAAGGTCGCCAAATTTATCGCCAAGTCGCCAAGTTTGTCGCCAAGATTAGCATCTCAGGGAAACGAATTTATAGCTTTGTAACAATATAATGTAAGCGGGACGAGGAATCAATAAAACCGATTTGTTGCAGAAGAAGGGAAGAAAAAAATTGACAAACAGAATTTCAATCGATAGGATTTTAATTAATTTTAGGAAAAAATTCTTTCATGAATCCTTACAGAAGGTATGGTGGATCTTTAACAGAAACTTCCCCATTTCTGCTTTTTTTGAAGTTAGAAAATGATATGAGAGCACAAAAGAAAATGAGAGAACAGAAAGAAAAAAAGAAGAAAATATATGGAATAAAAAAAGAAGAGAACACGTTACCTATAAAGAGAGTTAATGAACTTAGAGGTTTGATAAATGCTTTATGCCTGAAGGCGCAAAAGTTAACTCAAGTTTCTTGCGGGAAGAATATTACTTGTGAAATATTCATAGCCTGTATTGTTATACTTGTATGAATATTTAATCAAGTTATTTTTGCTAAAACGTGGGATGAGTATGAGCATCAGAACTCGAGGTATTTTTACTCAGTTTCTAAAATATGTTTATATTCTCGTTACTTTAAAGTAGAATACTTGATTTGATCTTTGAAAGGTTTATGAGGTAAAATTTCATGTTTTGTGATATTTATTGAATTGAACTCAAAATTTACAGTAAATCATTAAACATCATCAACATTTTATAAAATCTACGATTTAGTTCAAAATACTTCTCATATATTCAAAAATGTTACTAAATATAAACATGTAAGATAATGAATTTCATGAAAGAAGAGTTTAGAATTCCAAATCATGACTATTTTATTGACATTTTTCCAGTCTCTTCAATCAAGAATTTTCTATCTGTCTGAATGTATACTTATAAGCATGCAAACAAGATCCAACGGAAAACGTAGAAATCAAGCTGGAACGTTTTATCAGCGTAGGTTCGAGAATTGATTTTACTCGAAAACGATCATTATATTCAAAACAAAGAAGAAGTAAAACTGAAATATAATTTAAATTAATTTAAACATTGAATAACTGCACTTTCAGAAATATTCAGCAGACATGTCTACCATTTTTATCATACACCAAGGTACACGCAAATTGAAAGTAATCAATGCATTTGTCTAAACATTGCCTCTATAAAAGTACGGAATTTTTAGAGTAAGATATCTCGTTACACAAAATCACTTTCTACTCGATGACTTGTTATAGTTTCCCTTTTTGGACATTCAGATATGATGTGATTATTATTTTTTGTTTTATATAATATTTATAACAAATTGAATAATCATTATAAATGGTCATCAATCGAAACAACTTCTTATCTGTCACCAAGGATAATTCAAATGTTTCTGAATTTGCTGCTAATGACTTCGGCAGAAGTATAAACTATTGAAGTCCAAGGCTACAATGAATACTACTGAGTATTCAAAAATGCATTACAAAGACCCACAGTTGTTATACAGCCATCGAAATAACAACAAACAAATGGAGATTTCTGGCCTGTTTTCGAGATTTGATTGCGGTGGCATACATCCAAGGCAACGAAAATACACCAATATAAAGTTTACAGAATTTAAGCATATTTTTAAAGATAACTCAGAAATTTATATATAAAGTTGCAAAATCGATTGGCTTGATCGTATGAATACCATAGAATTGATATGAAATATTGACACAATTGTGATTCATAAATACAGCCTGGATTCAAAGTAAGTTGTTTGTTATTATTACAGAATGGATAGCATTTTATCATCGGATCAAATATAAAATGAAAAAGGACTTACCATAAGGATACTTGTTATCAGTATTCGATTAAAGTAATGAAACAACATTTTAACTGCTCCTTTTATTATGTGGGGCAGAATGGTCAAACCTGTCTATTGTGTCATAAAAATCCAATCAACCAACGGGCAAATCTTCCTTCTTTTTCAGATTATACTATTATGCATCATTAAAATACACATGTGTTTGCTAATAATATGTTATTAAAGGAGATCTGGGTTTTAACGATGCAATAATTTAAAATTTGTTTCTTTAAGAAGCTTTATAAACCATCAGCAATTTTCATTAACTTTCTGTTTTCAAAACATATTTAATTAAAAATGGTTGGATGTCCGCAAATAAATAAATGATATTAGCGAAAACTAAAATCTGAATGATGAGTTAAATAAATTGAAACTAAGTTGAAGAATAATGATTTATTTCTAGAACTCTTAGCAGTTTCAAAGAAGATAAAATGGAGTTATATAACGCTCTTTATTGCTTTAAAGTATTCTTCCGGAAAGCTATTAAGGTCTCGGATTAGGAACATTTGTTTCCATTAAATAAACATTGTTTCTAACTGCATGCGTTAGTTCCCTCGCCAATTGTTTTAAGCAATATATCCCGCCAAAAACTAGCTCAAGGTTCTGTGAATGGATATAAATTTTCTAGCGTAGACATCGATTTATAGGCTAAGCAAACCAAACATGACAGCTTTTTAAATTATCTTTATATATACAGAGCTTAAGGTTAAACAACAATTAAGTTAAAGCAAAATGAGTAAGTGAAGAATTTTCAAAGCAAACACTTGAATATTAAATATTCTTGAAATATAAGCAGTATTTAATAATAAAAAAGGCATTTATACAGTTAAATCATTTTAATATATGTGTCTTATGATTATTTATAATTATTCACTTTCGTAGATAATCACAAACATACTTTTGAAAAATTCAGAAATACATGAATTATGAATATTTTAAACGAATTAAATCTTAGAAGCAATGATGTGAAATGTTTTATTGATACACTTGAGCTTGAATGTATTGTTAACTATAGTTTTTATTTAAAAGTAATGTGATTAATTGTTGGATAAATTCAATTGAATGAAATTTCATAAATGAATTCTTAATATACTCATGCATATGCCGAGCACTATATAAGTTGCGCTATTTATAAGAAAACCAAATGGAAGTTCGATTAAAAATTAAATGAGGTTTTATCTTACGAACAACTTCCAACTTCTTTTACATTTTCAAACAAAGAAACATATACAATTAAAGCAACAAATGTTTTTATTAACCATTTTTAATTTTGAAAAAATCATTGAGAATTATCATAAGATTATTTGACTGATCATGCGTTAGAAAACAGTTACAATATCAAAAAGTCATATGCTATCCTAAAAAAAAATTTAAAAAGTGAAAGTTTCAGGAAAAATGTTTTGGTGTGAGCATTATTGCAAAAAAAAATTACGTTTGCCAGATTGTTGTTAACATTTGAAACATGAAAAAAAAATTAATTTTTCTTTAGAGACCTTTTCTAGTATGAATTGGATCAGCTAAACAATCCCTTTAGATTCCTTTAATCTGAAAAAAAAACTGTTATATTTAGGCATAAAAAATATCTGTTTAAGGTTCGCATTGATCCTTTAATAATAAAAACTAAATGTTTATTTCCATAAATGTTATCGCAAAGAATATTTTTGTACTATTAAAAGCGCCTGTTATCACTAAGAAAAGTTACGAGTGTCTAATAGATATCTTTATGAGAATAAATAAAATATATATATTGCTAAAAGATACCTTAGTGCTTGTACCTTGGTATCAAGAAGCAGATATTTTTGAGAATATATATTACTTTTTTCATTCGTTTATGAAATATAAACATACTGAATGCATTCTAAAATCACAAATACCAAAAATATCATTGGAAATTTATTAATGTTTAAAGAAAACAGATCATTTTGAAAGTCAAGAAAACACAAGTATTTTAACGACCACAATGCAAAGTGTGTCATTTTCTGGATCTCCCACTCAATACTGCAATCGAATACTGTTCTCACATTGTGTTTCTTTTTAACATCGTAATAGAAGTATTTGTTGTTCACATCGAATCAACAATGTGAACAGCATTTGTTTTGAACTTTGTAAAATCTTCTTAGTTTGATAATCTTCTTTGATTCTGAGTTCAAACAGCTTCTCACATGAATCATTTTCATATTCAATTTTTTGAACTTGTTTATTTGTAGGATTTTTACTTCGTGTTACATACGAAGACTACGTCTCATGTATTGAAAACAGTAAGCCGTTTTCTTATAAAGTGATTTCTTAATTTGAAATTCTCATATGAGTCGTTAACAAGAACCGTTAATTATCAGTTAAGCACAACCCTGAGTTTAATTTAACTGTTTTTATCTGCAAAGAATTTAAGGTGGAAAGTGTTTGCGCAGACAAGAGATTGCTGATCTTCTTGTTATTTTTATGCAAAGACATGAAAGCAATTTAAGCGGATATCGTTTTTCCGTTTGAGGATTTTACTTCATGTAATTATTATTATTCTCTACGCTGCTGAAAAAATCGAATGAGAATGCTGGTTTTTCTACAGTGTTTAGTAAGTAGACTAAATGATTATATATTTATGTAATGTATGTAATAAGGAACTGTGTTTGTTTAATGTTTTAATAGCTTTAACATGAAGGAAGCTGTAAAAGCTTTGAATAACTCAAGAGCAACTTGAAAATAATTTGCATCTTAGTGTTTAGTAAACATTTATTCACGATATGCTTTTGAAAAAAAAATGATTAAATACATCCTTAATCTCTGAAAAAATGCATTGACAACGACTAAAATAAGTGTTTTAGTTGGATGGATTCACATTAAGAAATTCTATGCATATTTTTAGCAATGAATGTTTCAGACAACCCATGATTTTTAAAATTATCTCCCAGAATTTTCATTTTCATTCCATTTTCACTTAATTATTGACATTTTCAAAATAAATTCATATCTAGAAGCTCTGAGCTATTGATAACAAAATCATGATCTAATTTTTGATATTGCAAGCTTTTCCAGTCAGATAACTGTGGTACACGGAATTATCGCACTTTTAAGCATGTAATCTAAGTCATTCATAGACGTTATAATTAGACACTAATGTGACGCGTGATTGGACAGTAGAGGAAAAACAGAGTTGAAGGTGTAATTTCCAGTAAGAAACTTTGTTACTGATATTGTGAAATGAATGTTGCCGTTATTCTGTACATCCCTTTAAAATGTGTCCAAATGAAGTTAACTGATAATGTCTGATACTGACAAATTTCCTTTCCATTTACTCAATTTCGAAATTCAGGGATGAATCTTCCTTAAAGTTTTTCGTACCAAGAGACAACAGACTGACCTATTTTTTCTATTGAATCTCTCATTATCTTCTCTGTTAATATTTCATTTTTTAAGAAATCTCTCCAATCTAGATCATAATTCATTGATATACTATGTATTATATTATTGTCGTCGAAGTTGAATAATCATATAAAAGAGATCATGTTCTAAATGTGGTGGTAACAGACTGTAACAACTTCCATGCGATATCTATGTTAGTCATGTGATGTATTTCATGTCACTTGAATGTTATTTTTATTTTAAAGTGGTTTAATTCTCAACAAATATTTTCAAAGAACAGCACAGGCATAAAACAATAGCTATAATTTCTTCCCTTTTCCGTTCTTGTCTGTAGGCTGCCAAATTATTGCTTTCACGCTTATATCGTAATCTGTGTGTAGGAGGGTTTAGGTTCAGGTAGCTTTTACTAATACATAAACGTACAAAACTGCCTGAACTAATCGAACGCCGTTGATCTTTTTAACTTTAATAAAGAAACCTTGCATTTAATATATGTCATCACATTTTAAATTTCAATTTAGAAAAGTGAAGAAATACTCAAGAAAGCTAGAAAAATCAGATGAAAATAAGCTTGAAGGAAACCCTGTTCGCTCTTTTATTGATAAATAATAATGCCTTTATAATGCATTTCTAAAATATATCTAATAATGAAAAGGACAAAAGTATTATTCTTATAGAAAGGAAAACAAAGATATACAATAGTGGTTAACGCTTTGATTCCTATGACCATTGGAACAGTGGGACCTCAAAATACGGGAACGCCCGAGTTCCTCTTTCAAAGATAACCAAAATTCACTTAACCCCTCAAAAACCGCAATGACAACCGCACTCTTCGAATTCTAAGAAAAACACCGTATTCCCCAAACCTTTCAGGACGAGCCACTCTAACGAAGAAAGTGTGCGCTGCGGGTGTGAAATCAATCACACTTAAAGAAAGGAGGTGATAACTCCATAGTGATAATCGGACGTTTCGGACGGTCGCCGTCTTTTGCTTGTACAGACGTTTGGGACGTTCCCGTATCGATAGAGTTAATGAAAACGCACCAACCTGCATTTTGACATGTTTTATACAGGAAGCTGAAGGAATTAAGAATTGATGGAATCGTTCTCTTGCGAAAACATCAAAATGTCCTATTTTCCAATAATGTTATTCGCCAATTTAAAATTATAATGTCATATTTATGAAAAATTGTGCATTTTCATTGGCCCCCTACTGTGTTTTTTAAAAACTAAAGGATTCTTCATGGAGTTAATTTAGAGTAGAAGTGTTAAGGCTGTTAATTTCTTTTTTCCATTGACATCATTTCATATAAATGTGATTCATCTTGAAATGTTTTCCGTAAGAACCAAATAATTGATGAAGATATATGTTTAAGTCAGCAAATTAGTAGTAAACCAGAGGGAGTGTTCTCCCCTAAACTTTATCGTATACTTCCCCCAAAAGGTGTCGTTTCCCCTTCCCCCGCGTGGCTAAAAAATTTCGAACCTATTGTTACCCAGAATCCAATGACTTTCAAAAGGTGTTTCAATATAGTGATTGAAAAATATCTAGATAAAGAATCAAATTCAAAGAGATGCGTAACGATTTTCCGCTCTTACAGGCTCAAGGAAAAGCTGACGTAATTCGCTACTCCGTAATGAAATTCCGTTCCGTTCCTTTCGTGTGCACAGAAGATTGCTTCCAGTACGCATGCGTGTGGAGATAACGGATTCTCTTCAAAAATAAATTATACAGACCGACAGACAGTCAACCCTTTGACGGATTTGGCCCAAAATTTTATACGGACCTACATTTATGATGATAAAACTGTACAAAATTTTATCCAACTAGCTATTCAAGTTTTTGAGTTATAGAGTTCACATGACCGCGGACAGACAGACAGACAGGCTTCCCGTGGACGGATTTTGTCCAAAATTTGATAGAAACCTACAAATTATGAGTCAAGTTTACATACCAAATTTCATCCCTTTATCTCTAATAGTTTTCGAGTTATCGTGTTCACAGACACACAGACAGACATAATTCCAAAATTGTGTTTTTCGGTCTCAGGGAGGTCTAAAACGTGGAGATTCGTCAAGATCTCGAGTTCGAATTTTTTGACGATTGCAATACTTTCTCTTTGTATGCTTCGTATACGAGAAAGTAAAAACGAAATAAAATTAAGTCGATTATTTCTTATTATTATGTATGATTATATTAGTTATAGCATACGACAATCTTTATGCGAAATAATAAAGTGTTTGTGCAAGGAATATTTTAGATTACTTAAATTAAGCTCAAATATTTTCTTAAAATATAGATGAAGGAATAGATCATATTGGTCCATTTATTTATGTTCCATTGTTCCACACTTGATGCACGATATGTTATTGGTCATATGATCAGTAGACAGCCTTTAAACACGAATTCAATTAACAATTTGTGCATAAGCGTAAATTCTCCAATTACATATTTAACATCCCATCAATTTCAGCCATGCATTTAATTGTTTCACCATTCTGCATCAGGTAAAACTGCTCCGAGTTTCAAAACTTACGACAAGTGCATGCACGATGCTACTCAAGTCCAGGGAAGCACGTACCCTTCGAAATACCCTAATATGCATAGAGCCATTCGTCTCGTTAAATGTTGCCTGATGAGATACAATTGTTACAGAACTTGAATTCTGGAATCAATAAACGGCTCCAATACGGCACATATGCATCGAAATTGGATTTCGTAATTGCGTGAAGCAGATGGAAATGTTCGATAAAATATTGCTAATAGCTTCCGACCTGTCCCATTTCTCATGAGTAACAGAGTGCGAATGCAAAAGAATTCCTGCTGCAAGATCTCAGAAAGATACATCAAATAATTCGAAACTACATTGCCATTATATTTGCTTACAATGATATCAAATGCGCAATGCGTTTTATTGTGGTATAGATTCCAAATTTCACAATTAACCATATTATGTTATCATGCAGCTTAAAACTAAGATATGCATATTTAATTCTAATAAATATGATCTATACGCGGGCTGTTAAGCCTAGTGACAGTTTTTATAATATAAATAGTTGAACGATGCTTTTCTTAAAATTCAAATAAACTTCAACTTATTTAAACTACATTTGTATGATTTGCGATAATTCCCAGTTTAACTTATAATATGAAAAATTGAATATTTTATTTAGTTATCTAGTTATCAACTAAATGGTGGAAGATGACGAATCGGCTGGGATAAAATTTCGCTTAATCTTGATTATTTAAAATTTTGGCACATGAAGCGAAAATTCGACATTTGATAAGGCTGAGAGGATGGCCTTAACAGTGTCGTTTTGATAAAAGTGTCAGTGGACTCTTTTTCAAATTGGTCGAGATTTGACACACCGCTCAAACGCAAGAGAGTACATGCATGGTAATACATGCATTTCAAAGTTTAATTACAAAATCTTCCAGAATAAAAAAAATTATTTGGTTCCCTTTTAAATATTCACTTTCATTGCCATGAAAGTTCAAATTGTTTTCCTTCTGGAATGGACTATTTCGCCGTTAAAATTCACCTAAGGCTCTCTGACGGAATTATATCCTATGTCACGGACAATATCCTATTTTCAGCAGAGGAACGAAATGCAGTCCGTTCAATCACAAGTTTTTGAACCTTCCGTTGAATAGTTATTGATATCTTAATTGTACACTGACGAGCCTAAACATTATGACCATCCCCACATTTTTCAATGAACTCGTCTGGATGACGTGGAGGTCACGTGGTTAAGTGAGAATGGTATTTAACTGCTGCTGGAGAAGGTAAGTAATCATTCTTGCACTTACTTCTGCGAGTGATGGGAAAGGCTGCTGATCTAAGCGAATTTGATAGAGGGCAGATCGTAATGCTCCGAAGATTCGGAACGAGTATCACCGAAACTACACGATTGGTAGGTTGTTCACGATCTGCCGTTGTTAGTATTCATGCAAAGTGGATAAATGACGGTGACACCAGCAGTAGACGCCAAGGTGTTGGTCGTCCACGCGTCACCAAAGAAAAAGGACGTCGAAGACTGTCTCGCTCGGTAAAGAAAAAGCGGCGCCAGACAGTGGCTCAGCTGACAGCCCAATACAATGCAGGTCCAACCGAAAGTGTTTCGGAACACAAAGTTCAGCGGACACTGTCGGACTGTGCAGCAGACGTCCCACTCGTGTGCCTCTGTTAATCAAGCGTCATCGTCAACTACGCCTACAGTGGGCCCGGGAACATCGAGACTGGACCATGGATGAGTGGCAGAGAGTTGCCTGGTCGGATGAATCCCGATTTCACATTCATCACGTCGATGGTCGTGTCAGTGTACGCCGTCTGCCAGGCAAACGGTTGCTGCCTTCTTGTACAGCAGGTCATACACAGGCTGGTGGTAGCGGTATTATGCTTTGGGGGACGTTCTCATGGGTGGCTCTGGGACCCGTAGTTGTGGTAGATCAGACCATGAAAGCTGCGAACTATCTGAACATCATTGCGGATCCTTACATGGCGTTTGTCTTCCCAACTGGAAATGGAATCTTCCAGCAGGACAACGCCCCATGTCACAAGGCTCGGATTGTGTTGGAGTGGTTCGAGGAGCATACTTATGAATTCCACTTAATGTCCTGGCCACCTAACTCGCCAGATCTTAATCCGATAGAGCACATTTGGGATGACATGGAGCGTCAGCTCAGAACTCAAACACCACCATGTCCGAATATCTCGACTTTGCGTGACCGCTGCTTAGACATTTGGTACAACCTTTCTCCAGTCATATACCAAAAACTTGTGGCATTTTTGCCCAGGCGAGTTGCAGCTTTTTTGAAGGCCAAAGGAGGCGCAACGCGTTATTGAGTAGGTGGTCATAACGTATTGCCTCTTCAGTGTATATCGGTGGAAAGTTCAATATTCCCCAACATCTTATATCCTTTGTTAAGTTAGGTAGCTGAGGAAGTTAAATTATGGTGTTGTTAGAAAATACATGTTCACCAATAATGTGTTTTAATTAATATAGTCATATTTACTGCAAATCAAATGACTAAAGATTATGGATAGAAGTTATCTGCTCAGAATATAGGCTAAAATATATCCTTAGCCATACCTTAATTAATGTAATACACAATTGTAAATACATTGCCATTAGTTTGGAAATAAAATTGATTCTTTCGAAGAAGCTTTTACGAAATGTAATAAAATTATTAAATTTGAACATGGTTTAATTAAGTTAATAGGAAGAAAATAAAAATATATAAAATATTACAATATTTCTAAATGTTAGGTAAAAATATCACACTTGGGTTTATTTCTATATCAAAGGTATATTTTCCTTTATCTTTGATATTGATAACGTTTCCTTTACACTGTTATTTCTTCTTTTCTGAACCATTGACGAGAATTTAGGTAAAAATGTCAGCTGGAAATACATAACATTCTCTTTCACATTGGAATGCATTTAATAGAATGATATTTCCATGAAGAAAGGAAATTCTGAACTTGCTTAAAGAAATAGATTTTAACGAAAATTGGAAAGTTTCAAGTAATGTTCTTAAAGTTCATCTGGATTATCGCGAATGATTAAACGCATATGAACATATTAAATATTCTTTCCGGACTGAAATACTGAAAGGGCGATTGAAGCCATTTTTAGTGATTCATTTTCATTTTGTAATCGCGATAAAACTTCGAATTCTTTATTGTCTACTGAATAATACTCCAACATAAACCTACCAAATACTTAACAAATATGTATATCATTCCCTTGCCAAATTCTTTGAGGAAATTCTTTTTGAAATTTTGTATTCCATGAAAAATATCGATCAATCCATCAAAAGTACTGGCAGATTTATCAATAATATCGATTAGTATGTTGCTAGTGTTTCTCTGGAAAGAAAATGTCGGGACTACCTCTTCATAAAAGATATTTTACCATTGAAACACTTCTTGTGTCCAACAACGTACTCCTCCTGAATTACTCTATGCCTGAACTGTCAAACTCCATTAAGTGCTTTGACATAAGCAAACAGTAAGGATTGAGAGTCTAGACACAATATATTCTTCTTCGGAGATAAAACAAAGGAGGGAGAAGGGAAAAATCCATATACTGCACTTAGTCGCTGTAGTAACGAGTAAAATTGTTCACCTTTACGGAACGCCTTGGATTGTTTTTAATTCAACATCCAGAAGGAGCTTTTTTTGTTTCCTTTTATATGGCAAAAGAAAGCTTTGTTTCACCTTTTATGTCTCAAGAGATCTGCCTTACGAAGCATAAAATATTCTCTTTTCTACGGCTAGGAAATAAAAAGATCAGGTTTTACAATTTTTATCTTTAAAAAGATTTAAAAATAGCAGAAAAACGTGTTCTGCTGCGGTAAATACCACACAGTCCCTTCTTCATTTCTGAGTTCCACTGCTTTTAAAGATATTTTTATTTTACTTTCTACCAAAAGATGTTCAGATTGATTGGATTTTCAGATTTCAACGATGTGTAAACAGAAAAATAGAAAAATGCATTGCTATGAAACAAGATTATTAGAATTAGGAAAAGAAAGAACGAATATTGCTATCATACACAAAGGATTGGTAGAGGAAATATTTAAATCTTTTCTCCAAATAATTTTCAAACATGTTTACTACATAAAAAAGTTTTTCAGAAGTTCTTACTAAATCTTTTGCATCTAAAAATTTGCGGTGTGTGTTATACTAGAAAAAAATTCTTCATGCATAGTGTTTTGTATTTAGAGCTGAAGAATACTAAACTTAACATGGAAGTGTTCTTTAAAAAGTGACGCTTTTTAAGCACTTTTACTACTTACTTATAAGTGTTTTTTCACTGTTATAGAATGGCAACATATAGTTTTCCTTAAAAGTTTGGATCTCATGAATTATATTATTTATCATGAGACATCATATATGTTATTATTTATTATATATTATTATATTATTATTTATTATATATCATTATATTATTATTTATTATATATTATTATATTATTATTTATTATATATTATTATATTATTATTTATTATATACAGGGTGTCAACAAGGACTCCCTCATTTTAAAATTAAATAACTCGGCAACGGAGATCGTAGAAGAACAGAAACCAGTGAATGCTTAGTCTGAAAGTGTAAAATCTGATACAAAAAAGTTTCATTAGTTATAAATATTTTGCCGACTGGTGGCGCTGTACGTTATGTAATCACAGTTCAGATTTCGAGAAGAAAGCTATAAACTGTCATTTGCAAGTAATCGTTGCAATCACATCACAATCGATTCAAATTCT
>BGPR01000562.1:435441-492694 GCA_013235015.1 Araneus ventricosus | reverse complement strand
CTAAGAGAAGCTAAATGATACACAAACTGATATTTTTTTAATCTGTTTTGCATTTTGAAACTGTTCTTGCACAAACAGATATTTTTAAAATTTGAATCTTCGAACAGTAATATTGAATTTTATGAAAGTTGAATATCCTGAATACTCATGTGTACTTATAAGTTAGATGCATAATTTAAAATACAATTCGAGGATCTTTCTGAATACTAATGGTATTGTATTGGAATTTTTATATGTTACACTATATGTCTGGCTTTGAAGTTATGAAATAAAAATTTCGCTATGTTTCGCACATGCGCAGTAAAAATTTATTTACTAAAAATACTCCTATTTACTGTCATATTCGAATTATTTAATTCAAATTTTAATACAAAGCTTCTTTTACATATTGTTAAATATTCTGTAAGTTTCTTACAATTTGGTTGAAAACTCTACATTTCAAAAGCAAAACACATGCGGAAAAATTAGGGATTTTTTAAGAAAACATTTATATCTTCTCCAATATTTATGCTGTGTTTACGAAAATGTATGTAAATATTATGCACACAACCATTGATGAAAGTTACATCTCGTTATCGGCCTTCTGTGGAAAGTGATGGTTCAAATTCCATTTTCGCCTTCATCCCTTTCTGGTACCCCCCTAATTGTCGTCGTGACCGAATCTTCACTTCAAAATGTGAGTTCCGACGAAAATATGTCCCACGATTCTCAGCAACTGAGTACGAACCATTGTATCCTTTATTAAGTCCAATTTTTTCGAAATCTCAAAAAGGGTCCTTAGCATCTGTCAACCAGTGTAATAAGATAGAAGAAAAGTAAAAGCATGTATTTGTAGGGAATTTTACGCTTTTTAATTTGTTAAATCAACTGTGAATCGAAATTTGAATAATTTTCGAGATGTTCAAGAAAAACTAGAAAAGGAACCCAGAAAACGCGCATCGGCTTCTGCTTACCGGTAGCAACTGCGAATGGGATTCTCTTGCTGTAGTAAATTTAGAAAGTCACGCCACCTACCGGAAAAAAAATATTCTATGTTTTCTCTAATTTAAAAAAAATCAGTTAGGTGTAACATTATTATCATTATTATTATATTTATTATTATCAATTTTTGAAATGTGTCCAACTATTCTCGGACACTCTGTAGATTATTATTTAAATGCATTTTACTGCATTATTTTGATATGTAGTTATTGCTGCTGTTACTGATCGAGCGACGTTAACCGCTGATTACTTCTCCATTATAAAGATGAATGTCTATATATAATTCTGAAAATAGAAAGCTATGGCAGAACTATTTTTACTGTGCGTTTTACTCAGACACTAGAACTGAGACTATTAACGGGACAATAACAACATTCTTGTGTTTTTTGGTCCACTCGAAACTTACATCTGCGATTTCGAATTGAACAATTTTTTAAAAAATTTATTATATTGAAAATGCGGATGAGAATCATGCCTTTAAGCTCACATTTTGTTTTTCGTATATAAATGTTAGTAAATATTTTTTCAATTTCTCTTGTTTTAAAATATTTTTTCAGTGCTTCACTATTATTTTTTATGTCACCTTTATTTTCTTCTTATTATTTATTTTAATTTTATAAGTATGCCCTTTTCTTATTTTTAAATTTACTAAGTTTTTAGCGTAAATACCGTAAAGAATTTCATGTTTTCGTGATATTAGAGGTTGTCGGGTGTTGTTTATTTCATTATTTTTATTATGATTTTTTTTATTTTCATCACAGCTTATTTTCTTAGATTTATATAAAAATCATTCTTAAAAAAGTGAAAATGCAACTTCTAAGCACTTCAAAGAAGAATATGCAATTTGATATTTATCCTCAAGTAAAAAAAAGAAATATTGATGAAGGAAAATGTGTTAAAAAACTAAAACAAGCAACAACAGGAAACATGGTAGATTCAATGGATTGGCTCGTTTTAATTAATGTTTATAACACACTGAGTACTTATTCTTAGCAGATTCCTTCTTCTTTCAACATAATCAGCCAGTTTCAAGTTCTAGTTTACAGAATCTCTTCACACTCCTAGTGGAATGAAAAAAATGAAGTCTCTTTATAGATATTTACATTTTATATTACCAATCATTCTATAATATTCATTGTGAATAATTTCTCGGCTAAGGTTCCTGAATTTAGGTGAATTATCTGTTTTTCGAGACTCTCTTCTACGTTGGATTCACTGCAAAAGTGAACTGGGAACATTTTTTTACTATACACTTTGATTTATCTTAACATAATCTGTGATTGTGAAGATGGAATTTTTGTAATCGATTACTTGTGACTAACTTCCTGATGTTTTAGAGTTTTGAAATTTGGTTCACTTATGCATTCTGGATGATAATGCAAAATCTTCAGATTTTTAGGACTTAATAATTAGTTAATCTATTTATTTAATTAAAGTTTGATTCCATATTTGGTGCGACCTGGTATTGAATTGTAAAAAAAATGATTTCGAGATTCCTTATTTTTAATAACGAATTAAAAATTAAAGACGAAAGAGTAGAAAACTCTTGAAATAAAAATAGAAAATATTTTTAGGGGACGTTAAAAGTTCGTTTTCAAAACGTTTTTATTAATTTTATTGAATTCTACTCAAAATATGTCCGCTCATACGGAAAGTGCCATAAGAATTCGAGTTGATTTGTTATCCTGGTTATTGAAGTTAATATTGTCAAATGAATCCATGTTTCTATCAGAAAAGTCTATACATTTATGTAAATGTAGTGAAATCCTACACATGTTTTGTACTACCGAATACTTTTTCCCATTTGTATTCTAGTTCTGAAGGTGCTGAGGTAGACAAATAATGAAAAAATAATTTATATCTATTTTTTCATTCGTATAATATATTTAAAGTGTCATGGATTTGGAAATTCTGTCAATAAGAAAGACAAATGCTCTACGCAAGTAATTTATTTATTTTAATTATTTTACTTAAAAAAATATTCATAACAATTCCCTTAACAAATCTTTATCGGTAAATACCACTTTAAGATTGTTCATTACATTATCTCAAACAATGCGGTAAAATTTATATTTAATCTGAAATAAAGAAATCGATTATTAACTAAACATTATTTAAAAAAGAAAGTACTGAAGCTAAATGCCACAAGTTAAAATTTTTTCGGTGAAACTGTTGGAATATATTTAGGAAATTACAAATATATGTTCATTCACCAATATTCATTCACCATATCAAATCTGTATCGATAGGTCAGTTATACAACAAGTCGTTTGCATCATTGAGATAGTTTTAGTTTATAATAAGTTTAATGGCCATGACCTAATTGCCCTTTAACTTCACAATTCACTGCTATCTTCGATTCACTTGAATTTGCTTCAATCTCACTCTTGCTACGTAAAGTAATTTCAGTCACGTATTTGGTGACCTTCACCTGAATCCCTCCGTCTCCTCCCTTAAATTCCAATAGGGGTATTAACTCTCCATCGATTACTTCGGCATCAGATATTTGCGACCGTATTCGGGTGATCATTTAACCTTAATCCTGAATTAATTGATTTCTGGAAATTAGGTGATACTTTAAGCCTGCTTAGGACACTAATGAACTCAGCTGCCCTTCAAATCAGTCGAAGAGGATTACAAGAGCAAAAATCGTATCATCTTTGCAACATTTAACACCCCGCACTTGTGTATGTGTAAGTCAGGAATTAAAATTCTTTGTTCGAAAGCACCATTCATGTATGTTCTACATCCTTTTATGGTGCCAATAGTTTGAAAAGTATTTGGAGATTTGGTTTTTCAATTCGAATTTTTCGTTCTGCATGATTGAAATAGCATAAATATATTTTTCTTTTTGTATTTTAATTTTATTTAAAATTTGTTTACTATGATATTTTTGAGTATTTTTAAGATTTGCAATAGGATTGATGTGATTCATTTTGCTTGAGTTATATTTATTGCTATATTTTTCAAAAGATACAATATTCAGTAAAGCAGTTGATGTATGCATTTTACGTTCATAAATTTTTTCCATTACAATTTATTAATTATCTCTATTGTGTATAAATTTCAATTTACACGTAAAAATATTCCTTCGAACAGAAGACTCTTCAGAATTCTCATTTAGTGTAGCTTAGCTAACAAGGAGAGGGCACGACTTGGGAAATCCAGTTCGGGATGGGACTTGGTTTATTAATAGTCTACCTTTAAGGTGTTCTTCCATTAAAATGCTAAAGCGCAATGGACAGCCAATTGGGAGAAAATGACCCTAAAACTTTCGGCATTGCTTATATACCAGTAAGTTGTCACAGTTGATGATGCGCGAATAGCAAGAATGGTGCAGTACTGGAATGCAAACCTTTTGCCTAGGGTTCGATCCCGCCTCTGTTTTCTTTTTTGAAATTAATATTTAAATAAATTAAAATTTTATAAACATCTTTTATTAAAATATTAATAAATTTTAAGCATTAAATAATTTTTTATTCGTATGATATATCAATGATAGTCATAATTTAATTTTTAAACAGATAAATAATCATTAAAAGTTTTAATGATGTTAAATAATAAGTATAATTACTATTATGATTATATATCAATTTTGAATGATTCCGTTAATACAATTACAAATTTTCCTATCTAGCCTTACGGAACTGGGTTTTGTCGGGAAAGAATGTATTTATAATTATTTAACTGTTTAAAAATTACATTATAACTGTAATTCAAGGATCATATAAATAAGCAGTAATTTTTTAATCAAATGATTAATATTTTAAATTAAATATTTCTAAATTGTTAATTTAATTTGAAATTATTAATTTCAAAAATTATTTACAAAAAAGAAAGTATAATTATTTATAAATACACATTTAATGGTGCTAAATAATAACTAATTATAGTTGCTCTCATTAGATAATAGTAATAGTGCTCCTTCATCGTAAAAGAATTTCATGAAGATTTTTTCCTTGTAAATTTTTAAAATTTTCCGACATTTATTTATTTTTATTTACATACAAGAACATCCCATAAAAATATTAGAAATAAAAGAATATTTTGACATATTGTATAATTAATAAATGTTGCATGTTTATTTTAGAGATCTATTGGAAATAAAATCAGATTTTGGACCGTCTTTCTCTGTATTCAAAGGTTTAACGGCTGTTCTCTCTTTGTCGGTCAAAATCTGTACCGTGAAACAAGATTTCCACTAGAACGGAAATTTTGTAATTACTTTAACGGAATCATTCAAAAATTTTAATGACATATAATGTTAATAGTAATTATACTTATTATTTAAAGTCATTAAAATTGTTTTTATGATTGTTTGTTTAACAATTAACTGTTTAACAATTAAATTATGACTATGATTAATATATCATATGAATAAAAAATATTTAATGCTTAAAAATTATTAATATTTTAATGAAAGATGTTTATAAAATTTTAATTTATTTAAATATTAATTTCAAAAAATATTTTCAAGAAAGAAAACGGAGGCGGGATCGAACCCTGGGCAAAAAGTTTGCATTCCAGTACTATACCATCCATGCTATTCGCGCTCCATCAACGGTATATAAGCTATGCCGGAAGTTTGAGGGTCATTTTCTCCCAATTGGCTTGCCATTGCGCTTTAGCATTTTAATGAATGAACACCCTAAAGTACACCCTATTAATAAACCAAATCCCATCCCGAACTGTATTTTCCAAGTCGTGCCCTCCCCTTGTAATTTGTATTAGCTTCCTGTGTTCAAGGAACAACAACAAGGAACTCAAGAATTCTGTCCAAGGTTATTTTGGACAGAATTCGAAATCTGAACCGCAGTTATATCAAGAGAATGAAACTTGAGCCACCAACCCATCACGAAGCTCCCACGCCAAACAACCAGAGGAACTTTGTCTCTCATTGCCAGATTTAACTCATTAACGCATTATTCTGACATACTCGGCAAATTTTAAGTGGAATCGGGATTCGAAACTAGAGTCTTCGGGTCCCGAGGTCTAATCGTACCGCCAAGCTATCGCCACTTGGTCAGAAGAGCGAATTTTGAAAGATACTATTACCTTGAGTTTATAGTTTATATTTAACATACATCGTGCTGGTAACAAAAAAGGTAGTTCGTTTTGTTACGATCCTTAATATTACGGCAAAAGGTTAAAGAATTTTCTCATTATAAAGGAGTTTCTATCAATCCGAGCTCTTTATTCATCACCAGTATCCATGTATAATATGTTCATAATTTCGAAATCTTGTGCTCTATATGTTCGTGTGGAAAGGAATTTTATTAGTATAAGCCAGGGGTGGAGAAACTTTTTGCACTGAAATGCCTCATGAAATTTCGGCAGTTGAGCAAGGACCCTACGGGGAGGATCTTAAGGGTTATTATTTTGTAATTAGTATTATATTACAGACAATTATATTAGTTCAATGCAAATTCTAAATAACTGGTAAGGTCGCATAAGAAACTCAAGAGGGTCACATGTAGACTTAAGGCCGCAGGTTCCTCATTCCTAGTATAAGCCAATCGATCAATATGATATTTCCGGCTCAAGACAAGCTATTCAAGTAATTGGAACGAACTCCCTCATTTATATCCTTCTAACTAAATACTAAAAAATCATACATCAAATGCTTTTCTAATAATAAACATAAGATTTATTCTGTATTAGTATTCATACCCTTGCTACGGAAAGAAAAATACATTCTAAAACATTATTTTGCATGGAATATATTCATATAAAAATACACATGCTCTGTTTAGCATGATTTAGATCAATCAGCGTCATTTTTACGTATTCTTTCGTTGAGCTGTTCAAAATTCATGATGACAGAAACGATACATTTGCATGGGGTTTTTTTTTGTTTTATGTGTGTGTGTTTGTATGAGACATTTTAAATTAGCCAATAACAAAGCACATTTAATGTCGAATTAAATATCTGAATAAGATTATTTGAATTTAGAATTTCTGGAATAACAACTAAATATCTCCTATTATATTTTATACTTTCGGAAAATAGTCATTATTTCCTGAAATTATTTTACTATGCTATTTACATTTCATTAAAAGAAACAAAATATATGGCAAGAAATACCTTTCATCTTCAAAGAACTTTATTTAGCAGCAAAAATGTTGTCGTCACAAAGCAACTTCTCTTCCATGAAGAAATTCTGCAGAATTATATACTTGGCTGACGTTAACGAGTCATACTAAAGTTAGTTCTTGAAAGCATGTAACGCATCAGTTGTCAGCTTAGCTGGTAGTTTGCTAAAAAAATTTAGTTTCACAGCTTCATGATAACTGATTAAAAATCCCACCTTAGAATCCAAATTTGTGTATCTGTCTTTGCACAAAAAAGTTAGTTCTTGAAGGCGGGTGACGCATCAGTTGTCAGCTTAGCTGGCAGTTTGCTAAAAAAGATTTAGTTTCACAGCTTCATGATAACTGATTAAAAATTCCAACTTAGAATCCAAATTTGTGCATCTTTCTTTGGTATCTTACACGGAAGTGGTAGTAATTTGTTTTTCATTTATGATGTTTTTACTTTTCTGTATAGAACTGAAAATATAATTTTCAAACTGTATGATGGCAATAATGCGCAAAAGCCGATATTTGTTTTTATTTATAATTTTTCCACTTTCAAAAGAAATTTTCTTCAATGCCAGAAGTAACTCTCCAGAGCTACAATACATTTGCACGCTAGCGTAAAGTGTGAATTCTTTAAGCTATAATTTGGCAGCAGTTGTGATGTTCTTTCCATCCATTTAATTTGTCGCTTGTGTGAATTCAGAACTACTTTTGTTTACATAATTACTTTTGTTTTTGTTTCACTTTTGAAATTCTGTCTACAGCTTTCTCCAACTCTCACTTTCTTCTGCATACAGGCAAGGGGATGTTACACAAATCTCCTAGATTTATTGACGGAGCGATGCTTATTAATTTGGAGTACTTTGTTATACAGCATGACACAAAAACATATGTATTTCCCAGTTATTCTGAAACATGCAGCATTTAAGGCGATAAAAAATATCCCTAAATGTTACTGTTTATAAATTTTTTGTTTTTTAAGACGATTCAAAAACTTTGGAAGTTAACGAAAAATACATATCTCTTTATATCATATTACTTTAACCTTCGAGTTCATTATTATTCCAAACGCCCCTTATGTTACACTTATATACTGTCCTTTAATTTTTGAAAAATAAATGGTAATGCATTCTTCTACGAACTTTTGCACTAGCACATTTGATTTCTCAATTAACTTTCTACAATTGTTAATTTGTATTTACGTATCTTTTCATTTGTGGCTTTTACAATATTATTTTAAAAAGTATTTTGTGTTCTTACTTGTTTCAAATATGTAATTAATCTCCAAATATAGATTATTATGCCAAATCAAAATTATTTCCACCATTCATATGGCAATCTGTATTTTATTTGCAATATCAGATATGATTATTTCCCTTGCTCATACATTTGAAACCTTGGTGTTTATTAAACAGAGAGTTATAAGAGATCTATAATTCCTAATTTATACTTGTTGATGCACGCAAAGTATTTCTCTGGAAATCACATAACTAGTTATTGATTATATTGTATGTTCTCGGATTCCGAAACCCACCGCGCTTTTGCGCTTGCGCCAGACGGAGTTATTTTCACCAAAATAGGGGAAAGTGAAAAATGGAGGGAAAGATGTTTACATTTTACGTAGTGTGATCTAACAAAGAACTCCGGAAATGCGTTTATCTTACTCATTGCCTTTCACCCCTTTCCGGAGTAAAATGGTCCAAAAGTGCTAGTTTCGGGGTATTGAAATGATCAGTGATTCGATTATCATACAAATATATTCAGCGTGGTTAAACATCACCAATATATTCCAGGAGGGAGTAGTGATCAGCGAATGTGAATCCATGGCATGAAGAATGTGTTTAACCTTGGGTCTGATGGTGCCTTTTAATTCAGATACATTTTGAGAATGCATTTCCCATCCATCAATGAATGCTTCATTACTGTTCATCATCATATGAAGTATTATCGAATGTGAAAGTAAGCAAGATGGACATTTGTGAAACAAATTAAAATGTTTCATCTTTGAGTCACTCCCCTGTCCTTTTCACTTTCTCGAATACGAAGTACACAAAGAGAAAGCATTGTAATCGTCAAAACAATTCGGTAGATAAAGTTGAGATTTTGATAAATCTCCACGTTTTAGACCTCCCTGAGTCCGAAAAACACAATTTTGGTATTATGTCTCTCTCTCTCTCTCTCTGTGAACACAATAACTCGAAAACTATTAGAGCTAACGGGATGAAATTTCGTATGCATTCTTTACGCGTGATTTGTAGGTTTATTTTAAATTTTGGATTAATTCCGCCCCCGGGAAGTCTGTCTGGCCATCTGTCAGCTTTCATTTGAACATGATAACTCAAAACTTAAATCGCTGGATGGATAAAATTTGGTACGCAGTTTTATCATAAAAAATGTAGGTCCGTATCAATTTTGGGACCAAATCTGTCAACGCGACTGTCTGTCTGTCTGTATAATCACATGATTCCGAACATGATAACTCCTAAATGCAATTACTTAGATAAATGAAATTTGGTATGTGATCTTCTAACCCTAATGGTATCTAATGGTAATGATCTTCTAACCTTTGTGTTTAATTTTCATTTCAATCGGTTAAAAAAAGACGTTCAAATTGCATATTAGATTTTCTTTATTTAACAAGGCCAAATTGCGTATTGGCGCTACTCGTGACCTTCTTAATCACGCGCTGCTACTAAAACCCTCTATTCGACTTAGACGAGCGCCAAAAGAAACTCGAGAATAGTCGTGGCATTCTGGGTTAGAGACGGTTCGCGATTTTATCCGCGCGGGAGTGAAACGGGAAATGACACCTTTTTGGGAAGTATACGAGAAAGGTTAGGGAAGACCACTACCGCTGGCTGGTTGTTTCCAGTTTTTTTTTTTTTTTTATCTTCGCTTGACGCCAGTGTTTTTCCTGATGTAGGTACGTTCTAACTTCACCCATGTATTTTCACAAGATTTATCAATTAGCAATGAACAAATGCCAGTGTTGTCGTTTTCAATATTTTGTGGCTGAAACCTAATTAAGAGAGTTCAGGTAATGTTTCTCTCACACTCTAAATGATACTTAGAATTCACAGATCACAAATTTAAATCACATTCTTTGATCACTGCTTCCGCCGGGAAGTTTTTTATTGATAAAGTTCGCTTATGACTCTCTGTATAAACAGGGTGAAACAAAAGTTCTGACACATTTCAAAATTTAATAAAAATTTAAAAAAAATAAATGTTATATATGTATGGGGTTTTCACTAAATGACATTACGCTTCCTAAAGCACTCATCATAAAGAAATTGCTAATAAATCAGAAATTTAATTTTAATAAATGTTTATACCACAAAACAGTATCGACATACTGTTGCCGTGCAATTCCTAATTCCCGTGAAGCACTTCGTGTTGACCATGTAGGGCTGCGCATAAATATTTGGCGGATGTGTTCGGCATCATCATCTGACGTGCCTGGCCTACCACTTCTTAGTCTGTCCAGCATTTTTCCGGTCTTTAGAAATCTCCGGTGCCATGACAAAAGTTTGTTTCGATAACGAGCAGCTTTATGAAACGTAAGTACGAAACTTCCTTTGAACTTGAATAATCGACTTTGTTTCGAAGTACCAACAGACGCAGTTTTCTCTTTCCGCTGGAGTGGTCATCTTACAATGACGGTTTGGAAGCTAATCTAACTAAGCTAACGTTTTACCACAAGCGCTATCTATGAGCAGACAATAGAACCATTCTTTATGTCAAAAAGAACTTTATGCCGCGTAATGAAATTTAGTGAAAACCGCACACTAAAACCCCAATTTTTTTATTTTTTATTAAATTTTTAAATGTGTCAAGGACTTTAGGTTCATCTTGTATATTTGACGCACTAAAAGTACTGGAATTCAAAATGATATGAGTAGGGGAGATCGGGTCAAGTTTGATACAGGGGCAAGTTTACACAAGTCTTATATTTCACATACCTTTGGTCGGGGGCGCCACATGTCATTTGAAAAGAAGTGTCTCGGCCTCCATTAATACTCACGTCAGTTTGGAGTCAGCCTTGAAAGTGGATCGTGAAGTGGACAACTTTTTCTGATTTTTTACCAGTTGAGTAAATTTTTACCCTAAATTATTGGCTTTAATAGAGCTAATACTATTAGAATATTAAAACTTATTATGGATTATCCTCTTATGTTGTTCTTTTGTGGTAATTTTAAGCTATTTAGTTTCTTATTTTTATTATGAATAAAGCTCATATGCTGAGTTATAACAAAAAAATGGAGACGGGGCAAGTTTACGCACAGCTCGTGGGGCAGGTTTACACAGTGTGTAAACGTGCCCCATCGCCATTTTATTTGTTCGAACTGGCACAAGTGGCACTTGCATTACAAAGCCATTCCCAACACCTGAAAATGTGAGGCCATTTTAATGGAGGTGTTTCCATATTAATAAAAGAAGTAACAGAGGTAGGAAAAAAAGGCAAACATCAATTCTTACAGATACACCTGTAAAAAAAATGCTTTACAAATACAGAAGGAGAAATCTATAAAGAGGAAATTAGCATCAACCCATCATACTATGTCTCAGTCAGTAAAATCCACTGGAACACGTTAAAATAATGAAAAAAACAGTGTGTATAAAAAACTTAAAAATAAGGAAAACCTTGTTCTGAAAGCAAATTTGGGAAATGTTGTGCGTAAAGGTACATAAAAAAACCAAGAAAACTTTTGATTCTAATGAAGAGCATGACGATGAAAATTGTCTGTGTATTTACTGTTTAAATCCATACGAATATCAAGATCTGGCGAACAGTGGGTGCAATGCACAGAGTGTAAGAGGCAACGGCTCATGAGGACTGAATTACGAATGGCAATTCAAAATATTTTGTTTGTATAAATTGTGAGAGTGATTTTGAAAACTATTAGGATTCACCGTAATTTTTTATAATCTATTATGCGCTTTTTGAAATAAACTAGGTTTCTTTGTATTGAATTTGTTGTATTTTAATCACTGTAAGCCTTCTATTTAATCATTTTTGGTGGTGTGTAAACTTGCCCCAGGCATTGTGTAGAAAATGGTATAATTACAAAAATATAATAATTTAAAGTACTTAAAAATATAAACTAGATGCCTTAAAGTCTAACTAATTAATTGGCAATGAAAATGAGAGAAATACTTTAAAGCCTTAAAATAGAAAAATAAAAGTTTAAAAAGTGTGTAAACCTGCCCCGGTCTCCCCTAATAGACAAAATAAGAAATTCAATATAAACGATAAATTAATTACCTGTGTAATTTTTGATGTAACAAAAAGATTAATTTCGGGTTCAGAAAGTGAGAATTATTCCTTCCTTTTGGTCTATATACAGCGAGTAGCAGAGGGACTTTTATATTTCTACAGAACAGGGGATTAACGAAAAGAAACCGCTGTTTATGATCAAAAGATTCTGAAATCTGACTAATTATGTTAGTGTTCGCTGACTTTTCCTCGCATGCCTTGGTTATGTTATGTTGAAGTAGTCCTCTCCAATTATGCGAGGTTAATGTTCTGTCTGAGCTTTGTTACCTTATTAATTAATGTTAAGTGTTCTCTGCCTTTCAACGTTAGAGAAGGGAATACAAATTAATTAGCACCATGTTTTCGTATCAGCTCTTTGTTGGGCAGTGGTTTCATTGAAAATGACAATTCGAAGTACGCATAGTTAAATGAAATAGACGGAGATATTAACTGACATATATCATATAAAGTGCTGATTTAGATTTATGGTTATGAATAAAGAATTATGCAAGTTGAATTAACATATTCAGTACCTACCTTGAAAAACAGAATACGAATGAGTGACTCACCTGTTTCCAAATTGATATTTACTATACATTGTTTACTTTCATTGAATTGTGTCTAGCGGGAATGACTTCAGGAATTGGCAATAATACAAGAATTGATTTACTCCTACATCACAATGCAAGAGATCTCCAAGTTTCTTGGATTTGTGCAGTATCGAATAAACAAGTAATATAAAAAAATTTTTAAGTCAATTCCTACTTAGGTCAGCGATCTACACGCTTCGTCACTGACGGTATTTATTCTTAAATTTATATCCTGCTAAATATCTTATATATATATAGGGAGAAGGTGAACTAATAGTAGGGATTGAAAAATTTCATAAAGTCTTTTTTAACATATCCAATAGAGAGAATAAAGAAAGTAATCAACATTACCCTCTGACAAAAATACATGAAAAAATGACGCCTTCGTGAACATATCAGAAAACAAAGGATATTAGGTCTAGAAGCTGGCAAACCTAGCTCCATCTATTAAGACAAATTCGAACCAAACGACTCAATTCGACATGTGCTTTCTCCCATATAAAACTAAAATTAACTAATTAAATTTAATTAATGAATTAATATTTGAAAAAACTGTATTAACATCAAGTGTCATCCACTACAAGTTTAAAAAAATGTATTTGAACTTGAGTGGATGAATAAAAAGTATTTTATTAACGATTGAAAATTTGAACAAGATAAATATATATAGGGAGAGTGTGAACTAATAGTAGGAATTGAAAAAAAACAGTTCATAGTCCATCACTTCAGCGAGTCATCTATTGGTGCTCGCTTGAATCTCCAAAAATTATGATACTGTGTGAATTTTCAGTTATTTGACGAAAAGAAATATTTTTCTTTATCTCTCCTCCTATGATGTATCGATTTTATAAATAGGAATTTATGTTTAAAATTATATTTTTGACTTTATTATTTCAGAATAAATCTTTCTTGATTTTCTAATGATGTTTTTAATTTGTGTTTTTTTAAGAATTATTTATATAAACGAATATTTTATTCAAAATATGAAAAAAGTTGTTATTTTGCGTAACTCTAGAGAATGAGGTTCCACATCATGTGCAATCTTCGATTTCCAAGGTAATGAAATATATCATAGTTTTCAGATAATTTCAATCTATATGTTAATGTAACAAATTCAATCAAACTAAAAAATTACTAATATAATACCCCAGATCCTCCGGTAACGCTCTGACGTCACCAACAATAAAACTCGCGCCATAGCACTGCGAGACGTTAAACAGCATTATTTCATTGTTAGAGAACCTAAATTTCAGTAATTTTAAATTTAAAAGAGTAATTGTCGTTCTAATTTCAAATTTAATAGCTCTAAAATAGTGAAATAAAATTTGCTATCGATTGATATAAAATTTATCTCGCTATGATCAATAGTTTCCAAGAAATTTTAAATTATTTTAACCCTATATTTCAAATTAATTTCCGTTTTTAATAGAAATTAGTAAATTACGTCAGTGGTATATCATGCGCGTGATATAGTTTGGACACCAAATTGTATCTGAATGCAATCGTGGCGATGTTGTTTTCTTGCCAAGAATTAATTTAGCCACCAGTGACGTGAATCTACCATTCGTTCTCAACCGCCGCCAGTTGCCGTTAATTCCAGCTTACACGATGACTATCAACAGATCGCAGGGGCAAACTTTCGATCATGTTGGAATTTACCTAGATGAGCCTGTCTTTTCACATGGACAGCTCTATGTTGCACCTTCAAGGTCTAGGATTCCCAATCACGTTAAAATTTACACAAAGACGTCTGAAGTACAAGGAAAATCATTAAACCACGGAAAATACTTCACACGGAATGTTGTTCACCAAGAGGTTTTTTGAATAAAGAAATATTTAAATAATATGTAAAAAAACAATATTTCCTGTCATAAAACAGATGTTTATTTTATTTGTTTTCAATCAATGTTAAACATTTCTCTCGCATATATATCTATTTAAACACGTCAAATTTGAAGGGAAATCTCTCGAATGAAGAGGCAATTTGCACCCGTCAAACCATGACGGGTGATTTTCTAGTTAATAAATAATCAAACATGAACAATGACTTTTTACAATTGAATTTATTAATCTTCCTTCTTCTTATCCAGATAGTCATTTCTTGTTATCTTTAAGATTCATAACAGTGATGAGATAGATCTTGAGGTTTTGCTAAGTAAAAAAATATGTGCCTTTATTTAAGATTCTACTTGTGAGCAGAGATGTAGAGGCTGTTCCACATTTGGAACTATTCTGAAAACAAGATTGAAATCTAATTATCTCAAAAGAATGTTTAATAGTTTCAAATTATTCGTTTTAGAAAGTAGTTTATATGCTTCTAACATTAATTTATCAGCCCAAAATCCATGTGTCATTTTTTGGTTAATATAAATCCCTGCAGAACTGCAAGTTTAAAAATGTCTGAAATGTTCAGAAAAGTAGGTAAAATATAAATTTCCCCAAAGACATGAAAATAATAACAGATCCACCTTTTCTGCTTTCAGTCTCCAAAGAAATCGACAAAAATTTGAAACATTGTTGCAGTCGAATAACAAGAAAATATGCCTGAGTGAAATGCGTATTAGATTAAAAATATATATAAGAATAGAGAGCAAAGTCAATGAGATTTCTCAAGAGAATTGAACTCAAATCTGAAGAAGTCTCTGTAGTTCGCATGGCATCATCAAATGAGGATCTAGAATGCCTCTTGTTTCTAAATATAGCATGTCGTGATATTTAGAACGAAAAATTGTTCTGTATTCAGAATGATGCTGAAATTCAGCTGTTATCTCGACGCAAGAAAAAAACGTGCATTGGCTGGATTGTTCGTTCCGTATTTTAAACTTTGTGTAATACCCAAAGTGCCTTGATCATTTTTCGTTTTACTTTCTTTTCATAGCAAGATGAAGTTTCCATACATCGATGCACATTGGCAATAGAAGTAGATTTTATATTTTCTATATGTTTTCTATTTCAATGTCCTTGCATGCAAGATATCTCTATCATTTCTGTTGGGTTACCTCTTCTTTTGCAATGCGTGGGAATGAAATTGGCTCACAAAGCAGCGACGTCTAATATTTTAAACTGTTCTGTTTCTTTCAACTATATTAAAAAACGTGTTAAAACTATTCTTCATTCTGAATGGCAAAAAAAAGTTTCACCATAAAGCTAAACAAATGTCATTCCATATAAGTATCTTATTGAATTTTGGGTTAGGTTATCCAACAGAAAGATCTGCGCAGTTCTTAGTAAATTAAGGATCAGTTTTACTCAATTCATACATAGGCATTTTGTTGCTGAGATGTCCTATTTATGCAGTTCACTAATGCCCTATGTTAGTTGTTTATATTCTAACAGAATGCTCACATTTCCTCGGTCAAGGGTACAGTGTTCCACAGTTCCTCTTACAGGCTTACTATAAAAACTCTCCATATTTATCTTATTACTTGCAAGAAATTAATGTTACAAATCGGTGAGAGATAGTAGAAACTTATGTAAATGTTTTGAACATGTGTTAAGGTAGCATATCTAATGCGGAAACAAAACGTTTACAGTCAAAACAACTTGACAAATATTGGATGTAAAATAAAAGAATAAAATTTGAAACATGATATTAATGTTCTGTAATGTGACAGAGAAGTGCCATACTAGTCACTCTCTCTGTTCAATCGTAAAATAAAAAAATAAGGGATGACTGATATTTAATGTATAATATAAAGTACAAACATAAAGAAAAACTTTAGAAAAAGCAGTTCCTTTTTTATTTGAAACTAATCTCAATATTGGATTAAGTATTGACGAAAAAAAATTGAATCACTTTAGAAAATAACAGTTAATTTCAAAATGAGTAAAAGGAGATTTGTACATTTAATAACGATTCGGATTCAAAACTATCTTTTCGCGCAGCAGGAGTAGAACTATGTCGTGTAGTGTGTCAATGCCGGTTTTCTTCGCTTATGCATGGATATAAACAAGTGCAACTAATCCCCGTACGTTTATTCTTCATAAATCAGCTGTCGCAAGTTATATTTTCAGAATTCCATACCAAATCATAGTTAAATTTGGGCCTTACAGTGATTAATTGCAGCCATAAAAGGCCTAGTAAAAGTTGCTTCTGTAAGAGTATCCTTAACCGGGGGCTAGTCTTCCAAAACACACAATTAGCATTAAAGACAATTAAGGCTCGAGAAAGTTGTTTCTGTAGTAAGCTGACTTTGGGACATAGATGCATGTCGATTCAAGACACATCATAAACTCGCAAGAAATTTTGTCACAAGGATACTGCACCACAAAAATTCTACAAAAAGTCTTAGTAACTTAAAAATTAGTAATACATTTTTTAAAGAACCGCTTTAGAATAAGAAAACGAAAATTATTTTTTAATCAAGTATAATATTTGTGTCGTATATTTTTATGTTTAAATTAGGGTATAGAAAAGAAATGCCTATATTTTACAAATTGAGAGGAAAACAAATTAAATTACAAGTCATTACGGTACAAATAAGTTGTTTAATATCGTTAAAGCCGTTCAAAGTTAAGGATTAACGTTATTTAAGGGAACTCTAACAATATTGAACGAAACTCTGGTTATATCTCAAAATTTCTTATATTCATTTTATCCTACGCATTTCGTTTGGCATTTCTTTTAAAAATCGCAAATTACCGCGATCGTCGATTCAGTGAAAGTTTGCATTTTAATTACTTAAATCTTATTGAAATAAAATATCAGTTAACTTTTCAACGAATGCTCTACAAAAATATTTACATTACGGTGCATTTCTAGTTCTCGAAAGTCCTTCAAAATTTTTAAATCTTGTTAGAAAAACAGTTTTACTTTTATTCATAAATTTCATCTAGTAACTTTTTCTACACAGCGTTAACATCGCATTATATCCCAAATTCAAGCGTATTTGTTCTCACATCCCGGAAAATGTCAGACTAAGGACACTGTATCCATTTCCAATGACAAAGATGGCTACTTATTTCGTACAAATTGACAGTTATTATCCGAATCGTTCGTGTTTTGTATTGTAATGGGGCTATGTGCCGTCTGGATATACGTGGATTCCAGCACAATTAAGGACTTTATGGTCAGCGAATTGTTATTTAGGGGATGTCTAGAAGTTACCAGAATTATCATCTTGCCATTCGATATACAGAATAGGAAATAATTTATTACTCTTCGTATTAGCACCAAACGATTTTTCCTGTGTCTATCAGAAAATCTTTTGTATGAGTTTCTTTACTTTTTTATATAAACCATTATTAATATTTTTGCTTTGCTTTGTTTTACCTTTAATGATATCAAAAAATATTTCAATCCATTTCATTAAGATTAAAATGCACATCATTTTCTGAACAAAAGAATTTAATAAAATAAATATTTGCTCTTTATTTGATAAGAACATCATTCCTAGAACATTTTGTTCTATTAAACAATTCGTTTCTGCTCTTCTTGTATGCAGTTGAGTAAACTGTAGGCATAAATGCCTAAGAAAATTAACCTTATTTATTATATTAGCTTTAATAATGTATAATTTATATATAAAGTAAAAATACCCCTTACTTTCAATAGAAATTTTAACAATTACTTAAATTCATCCTTAAAGCAGAAATCCTTATGTTTTATATTTAATAAGTGATATAAGAGTTGATGTAAATTTTGCACAAAGACGGTTGGATAAGTTAGTTAAATAATTATATAAAATTTTCGCCGAATCTGTAATTAGAGTTTTGTGAAAAAACTCAGGATGTTGGAGAGAACATGATATCCGAATTTAAACACTGAATATTTAAACTCAAAAATTTGAGATAATTATTTTTTTACTAACAAATCACCCGTCATGGTATGACGGGTGCAAATTGCCTCTTCATTCCAGAGACTTCCCGTCAAATTTGACGTGTTTAAATAGATATATATGCGAGAGAAATGTTTCACATTGATTGAAAACAAATAAAATAAACATATGTTTTATGACAGGAAATATTGTTTTTTACATATTATTTAAATATTTCTTCATTCAAAAAGCCTTTTGGTAAGCAACATTTTGTGTGAAGTATTTTTCGTTGTTTAATAATTTTCCTTGTACATCACATGTCTTTGTGTAAATTTTAACGTGATTGGGAATCCTAGACCTTGAAAGTGCAATATAGAGCTGTCCATGTGAAAAGACAGGCTCATCTAGGTAAATTCTAATATGATCGAAAGTTTGCCCCTGCGATTTGTTGATAGTCATCGTGTAAACTGGAATTAACGGGAACTGGCGGCGGTTGAGAACGAATGGTAGATTCACGTCACTGGTGGCTAATTTAATTCTTGGCAAGAAAACAACATCGCCACGATTGCATTCAGACACAATTTGGCGTCCAAACTATATCACGCGCATGATATACCACTGACGTAATTTAGTACTTTCTATTAAAAATCGGAAATTAATTTGAAATATAGGATTAATATAATTTAAAATTTCTCGGGAACTATTGATCCTAGCGAGGTAAATTTTATATCAATCGAGAGAAAATTTTATTTCACTATTTTAGAGGTATTAAATTTGAAATTAGAACGACAATTTACTCTTTTAAATTTAAAATGACTGAAATTTAGGTTCTCTAACAATGAAATAATGCTGTTTAACTTCTCGCAGTGCTATGGCGCGAGTTTTATTGTTGGGGACGTCAGAGCGTTACCGGAGGAACTGGGCTATTATATTAGTAATACTTTCATTTCTACATCGAGATTTATATAATTCACAATGTTTTATAAAAAATGCCTTTTCTATTTCGCATGCCTTCAGGAGCTAACTTCTTCAGACTGAGTCAAATTAAAAGGCACTGCTTAAAATAAGCTGTCAGATTTGAGCTTTTTGTGAAGATTTAAAACCATGAATGTAAATTACAGCGTTTAGAAAATTGTAAATCAAAAATTGTTTTAAAATCTACCTATATATATTTAAATCTCAACTTGTGTATGTATGTGCGTATTTATGTTTGTTCCAGTATCAGTTACTCACGGTTAGTGCGATTCCGAGGAAACTTGGCACACAATAACCTTATTAGTCTGCTAAAAGTACTGTCGGCTTATTAGTCGGCCAAAAGTACTGTAGACGTAAATCAACCTTAACTCTCTGCTTCAAGGTTGATAGGGATAGTCGTTTAAATACATGTAACTAATACGCCGATTGGCATAGAACTTGATAGGTGTGGGACGATTTTGATGAAACTTGCTCCAAGTGCCTCCCACTGGTCTACTGAAAATACAATGGGGATAAAACCGTACCAATCTGTAAATCAATCCCTGAAGATAAGATGGGATCAGTCGTTTAAATACATGTGCATAAATGGGCCTATTGACACAAAATTTGATACAGCTATGGCATTGACGAGATTTGGTTCACATGTTTCTAATTGGTCGACTTATGTTGGGTTAAATCGCCTTTAACCCAATTCCTCATCTAGGATGGGGGTGGGGGTGTCGGGTAGTATTTTAAATACCTGTAAAAAATGATATGATTTCCATGAAATTTGATTCGCGTTCTTCAGCCGGCCAACCTGAAAATATAATGGGGTTAAATCTTTTGTAGTAAATCTCTTACGATGGTGACTTTCTCTAAGGCATATGGAAATGTTTGGTTAGGATGGCTTGCAAATTTGATGAAACTTAATAGGCAGGTTTCTCATCACTCAACTGAAAAAAGTTTAATGGGAAGTGAGCCCTAATTCATACCCTTCTGAGTTGGGTTGAAGTGATCATTGAAATACATTTTACAAATTTTATTACCAATTCATATGAAAATTTATGCCTAAGATTCCTAAAACAATATGTCCTAAAATGGGTCAGGCAATATATATATATATATATATATATATATATAATCTAAATCCAAATAAAACCAGTATACAAACATACAGAAATAAACAAGAATTAAATCCTATATCAAATAGTCATTATTTGAACAATACATCACTTTTAAATAAAATCTATTAAATTGAAATTACTAATGATACCATAAACAAAAATCAAGTTTAAACATTATATGTCAACAAGTGAAAGAACACTGTTGTTATTAAAAATAATGAAATAGGCAATCCAAGTAAATGGAGTTTTCAACAATGAAAATAGCAGCTTGGCTGTGGACAAGCTTTAGCCAGGTTAAATTAGTTTTGTTGTAAAAACCATCCCTGTTACTATTGTTGTTGAAAAAACAGACAGGGTAATTTACCCTAAAATGAAAGAATTTAGAAAGAAGAGTCTTATACTAACCCTAACTATAAAACATGACTGTATATAAATGACTAAAAATCAGGATAAAATATGTAAATATCATTATATTGCACTAAGATATTGCACTAAAGACAGTAAATATATAATTCAATAAAGTACCCATACTTTACATTAAACATAAACTAATCTGTGTCTCCTCTTAAACTTACCAGAATTCATCTCTTTCAATATAGCCCGCCATGCATATTGACATCACATGTTGCCACAACCACAAATCTTACCATGAATCAACATAACTGAATAAATAATATAATTAATTTTTGATATCATGAATTATTAAGATACCTATATTAAAATTCTCAAAACTATATTAAAAATTGTAATACATTTAGTTATCTAGAAAATATTAGAAAATAGTTAAAAATGTCTATTAAAATGGAAATTTTCAATTGAAAGATCCTGGCTCCATCTATGTAATAAATCCGAAACAAATAACTCAATAGCCAAATTTGAATAAAACTACACAATAAGAGTAGAATGAGTGAAATCACTATCCCACTAACAAATAAATAAAAATATTCTTTTATAAACCAATATGAGTGATTTATTTCAAATGACCTAAATATTTCTTATCTATAAATATATATATATATATTCAACATTATTTGATTTTCATGACATTGATATATGCTATGACTTTGAATTAGTAAGCATTTAGTTAATTTTCTCGTTCTTTTCTTAATGTATTTTGGATTTTTACTCCTATATTTGTTGCCTTTTTCCAACAATTGGCCCTCACAGAAGGTTGGCTCCTATAAATTTCGAAATAATGTGACATAATCGAGTCCTAAGGTCGATTATCATTTGATTGTTAGAATTCCATATTTGGGTTGTCTTTTTCATGGTAATAGTTTTTAATCTTATTATCTTTCTGTATTTCAATGTGTGAATAATATTAGGTTGTATTGTTTTTATATTTAATTTTAAATTAGGGTTTAATAGGTGTATATGATGAAAATGTTATTTGAGTTTTAATGGTATAATATATATATAATATGAAATAATTATTTAAACAGGCATAAAAATGGAAATTTTAATAAAACATAAGGAATGTACATATATGGATATGAATATAAATGTGGAAATAAGATTTTCTGAAACGTAACAAAATTTGAAATTAGAAGATTAAATTTCTTCTCAAGAAGTTAACAGATATTCCTTAAAAATTAAAAAAAAATGTTTTTGAAAGATTTCCTCTGCAGTTTTATAGTATTTGCCGAATTAATTATGAGGTAAAGTAGCTTGAACGAAAATATGGAATGTCAGTTCCTTTGCAGTCCAATATGAATTATTCATTTCCAAAATCTTGCATCTCTATCAAATGAAACTTTTACGCATTTTCGTCTTTTGTTGGCTTCACTTCAAGCCTGAAAGATATGAAAGTATTACAGTTATTTCAGAAATTGCTTCAACTGCTGTAACAACCTCCTTTTGCAGTGAATTGCTACTAAACCTAATAATCTTTAAATAGTTTTAACTTTAAGAGGATCATGTACTTTGAGATTACAAGCATAAAGAAATTCCATGCGCAGCCAAATTAGAAAAGATTCGCCTGGTTGTATATCACATTAACGGAGACAAGTGGAACTAAATTAAAAGATACTTACTGCAAGCCGGAGTCAGTTGGAAAATCTAATAAGTTAAGTGCAGGTCGCTTTATCCCTTTCCCTTACGCATGTCTCTGACATTTTATTTATCTCCAGGTAATTGCGTCTGACTGCGTAGCTCTGTTTTAATTTAGCAACATTCTAAAAGGTAAATTCTACCTGTGATGAGTTGCTCAGAGAAAATCGTTTGCAGTCTCCTTGACTTGAAATGTGAATTAACCGAATTACCGCCAGCTATTCAGGAGATTGATCTCCCCTGCCAAGAGTGAAGTACCTTTCGGATGGAAGTTAACAATGCATGGCTGACAGCGTTACTGAAAGAAGTACTCTTGAGTACTGTGCTTATTTATTCAGCAGATGCTGGGATGTACAAGTATTGCAACGTTAATGAGAGGAAGATTCAATAAATTAAAGGCACATCTTTGCCTTGCAATACATTGATGTGTTTTGGTTTATTGAAGAAAATTCTATTACTTACTGCAATGTATACAACTTAGATATACGAATAATATCAGCTTAATATCTCCCGATAGCCTATATTCTATGTGCTTGATGAATAATTAATTTCAATTGTTGAATCTCCTCTATTGAGTTGAGATGCATTTTCTTCAGTATAATTATCTTTTGGTGTCAGTTGATTTCTTAATATACGTATATGCTACCAATACATAAAGAATTATTTTCGCTAATTGTTAGATGTGATTCTAACACAGTAAGGGATTGAAACAAGATGAAGCATATATCTGACGCTTTATAAGTAGTTAAGCAAATAAGCACCTAATTTTCTAAGTAAATCAACTACAGAATATTTAACGAAGTTATTTTTATCGATAGAGTATTTTTAATATTCAAGACTAAGCTAAGTGTTAAATTATATATGCAACAATTATACCCTTAAGAACATATATGGAGAAAACCATTTGCCATCAATTAATGGTATTTTCTGTCTTTTCATCATCACATTTGATTATGAACTAATTTATCCATTTAAGACCGCAAATATTTTCATTTTTAAATAATTTTAATAATTTTTTTAGTCCTTTAAATCTGACTAATACTGTAAAAAATAATTTTAAAATTTCGCACCTCTCTCAAATGCAGGAGAGCACCAGTACAGTCGTGCGGGGTAGGTGTTATCTATGTAATCACCGCTCAATTTTTTTCCTATTTTCTTTGTTTCTCCTGTAAGTGTTTCTTCCTTCTTGAAATCTTAGTAATATGAGATATACGTATAAACGTTTGATCAAAAGAAGACGGAAATAGATTCTTTTATGTTCAACACAAAACAAAGTTACCTGAAAAAACTGTTTATTGGAACATCAATGAATTTGAATGCTGAATTTGAATTTAAATTTAAAACAAGAGTCCTTTCAAAAAAGTGCAGAAATAGATTGGCAAGCAGAGATGAATAGCTGGTCCGTTGTGGAATGCCTTTAATTTTCTGGAAGATATTTTACCCGTTGAAAATAAAATTATTGTAAATACAGTAATTTGTAAGATCTTCCCAGAAGGTTATTGAGATGTATAGTAAGTATTTTAGGTCGTAGAAATAATTTATTAAAACGTCTGGTAGTTTGTCTAATGGAATGCTTGTGAACAGATTTCTAAAATCATAAGTTTCTATTGTATCGATTTTATTATTTTTTATCGATTTTTTTTATTTCCTAAGAAACATTTACAGACAAATCAATTCAAATAATGAGACCTACGAATTTCGAAGTATCAAGGAAAGCATCCATACGCTGCAACAACATTTCATTATAACCCCTATTGAAAAGGTAGCCGGCAACGACGCAATAATACACAAGGAATTCTATCTCGAATCATTAGATAAAGAACTAAAATCATAAGAAACCTATAAACAGAGTATAGACAGAAACCTATATCATCACTATTAGGAAAAAAATTTCAGCCTTAAACAAAATAAATGGATGCCACAATGTAAATAACAACCTTCCATATATTGTTATCTTTCCTCAGTTCCATAAACAGCCTATAAAATTTAGACACGTAACTGGCGGTAATAATACCTACATGAACAATCCTACAGTTATTTTGACAAAATATCTTAACATAATCCTCAAGTTTATTTAAGACGAATACTTCACACGGATAATAAAAAACAGTAATCAAGTTATCGAATTCCTTAAAAATAATAAAATCGATACAATAGAAATTTATGATTTTCAAGATCATGCAACCATAAATATTCAATCAAAAACCAAATTCAGCACCTTAGAAATAACCACAATGCTAATAAAATTCTTGCCTCATTCTACAAAACTTTAATTAGTGGCTTTAAGATGTAAGTAAATGATTGCATATTAGAGCTATGCTGGTGCAGTATTAGTATTCCAGCAGGGTCACTCAAGCCAGACAGGTCTGATGTGATTACATCGAAAATGAATCGTTTAGTCATTTAGTACTGGTTTTAAAAATAATTTATATTAGTCACTCTTCCAAAAATAATGTTCTATATTTTAACTATTACCGCTTTTTTATTAGTTTTTCAGTATCCCTTTAATTATATCATTATCCCTTTAATTGTCATAGTTATCTCAATATTCATCGCTATCATCTTAGTTTCCATGGATATCTTCATCGAAACCTTTATCACAACCATAGAACATAGGTGCTAAAACAAGTAGTTTGATTTCTTGAAAACATCCGACCCCCCATTTTCAACACGCGCAGTTCTTTCTTTGTCCGTTGGTTGCATCCTTCAGTTTTGGTTCGTTACAATTTTTTGCATTTTGATGATTTTTAATATTTATTTTGATTATGTAGCTTATACTTCTTTTACGATTGTTTCTTATATATATATATATATGAAACAATTTAACTTATTTCTTTGAATTTAAAGATTTAATACCTTGTGGTTGGAAAACAAGGCAGTAAATTATGATACGAAGTTCATATCTCAAAAACGTATTAACATTTTAAAAATTCATAGAATCGTGAAAATTTTCAAAGTTCTTTCTAATGCCCCATCGTCTTTTATTCGGAATAAGACTTAAATATTCGCATATGTTCATTAATCTTCATAGAAAGTATCATTCTAAGTATTAAAATCAAATAATTCTGAAATAAGAATGTAATCTGCAAGTTCACAGTAAGCATTTTCGCATATATCATAAAAAATTACCTCAATTTTTGCGGTTTCTGTACTCCGATAACTGACACCGACATTACTTTCGGATTTATATGTATTTCATCTGCTAGCAGTGTTCCGGCTCTAAAATAAATGAGAAAAATTTTATTCAGTACTGCTATTATTTCTGTGCTAAGTTTGAATAGAATCTATTTTTAACTTACTGCTATTCCACAGCAACTGTACACATTTCCACAAGTTGGTAAATTTGTTACAAAAAGAAGTTATTTTATTACATTTTAATTTCTTTAATGTAAAACTTATCAAAAACTACGAATTAAAAACTGCCTAATTTCAAATTTCCTTTTTTAAAATTGTTCATTTTGGTGCCAGCGCAGTGTACAACAATGCTACCCTGTAATGAATTAAATATTCACACAATACTTTCTTTTCACTGTAGTGTAAAAAAAACGGTGTATAGGGGAAAGTGTGATAAAATGGGACACCTAAGGTTTGAAGGCCTGTGTGAGCTAAACTATTCGACATAAAGCTTGTCAGACTTTACTAAAATATTCTTTATTTATCAGGGTTTAATATATCTTTTAGGAAAAGTCAAAGTTTTACATCTTTTTTCACTAATGATTTTTTTCTATTAAAAGTCAAAGTATCCCAGCAGGATACACATGTTAACTCTAGGGAAAATTAGGGAAAACTAGATTTTCGGGGGAAAAGTAGCATATTATTTTATTTTATGTGACAATTTAAGAATAAAACAATTTTTTAAGATTTAAAAATAGTTTTAATAATTGACAATTTACAAAAAAAGACGATTTTTAAAAAAAAAAATAACAATAGTTACATTATTTGACAATTGAAGAATAATGGCAATTTTTTAAGATTTAACAATAGTTACCATAGTTGATAATTTAAGAATAAAGAAAATTAGTTTAAGAATAGTAATAAGAAAGTAAGAATAGTAATAATTCACATAACGTAGTTGTCTGTATCCTCCTCTCCACTGCAGATTTATTGCAGAGCATAAATTAAACAGTTATACTTTCTCTGTCTGAAAATATGTTAGGCATTTTAAAATTATTAAATATTAATAGATGAAATAAATAATTTACTAATTGGATAACCTTATTTGAATCTGGCTGTAATCGCTACATAACACGGGAATTTTACCTTCTCCACGTGAATTTACCACGCGCCAATTTTTAACTTTTCACGTGTTTTCTCGATTTCCCGCTAGGATCTCTCAGTCTTTGCAAGGGTGTTTCAGTGTGAATGCTGTTGACTGTTTTAATATTTTTATTTATAGCTGTGTTTTGTTCTTTTATACTTGTATATTCTATTGAGCGCTGTTTTCGTTTATTCTTTGTGTTGGCAACTGCCTTCGTGGTCTTTTTAATTATTTCCATGTAATAACATTTTCTGTTAATTTTCTTTTGTCAAAACACTTACCTGTTTTTTACTCGTGGTGTGTGTCTTGGTTACTGCGTATTACTTGACCTTGGGGACTTTTTGTTTATAATTTTTTGTGAATATATCTTTGTAATTTTTTGCCGCCCCTATTTTGGATGATGTCTGTGTACTATATTTTATGATTTCTGTTACCTCTCCGGCCCGTGAAAAGGCCTTACACCCTTCTGGATAGGCTGGGTCAGAGTGGGTGTTAAATAAAATAAGCAGCACGTGATGGTACACAAATATTTGAATTTTATATAGCCAGAAGTTTAGAATGAAAAAGTATCTTATTTGGTATAAAATAAAATAATATCATCTGCATTTACGAAATGGATGATTTTGATTAAAGTAGTGCTGTAGTGCTAGGATAGTGAAACAAATCAAGACAGTTAAACGGAATTCTCACACAATTCCACATAATAAGAGAAAGGTTCATTGGAACTGAGAGTTATACCGAATTTCGTATGCTCTGAAGTACCCCTAGACAAGGCCGAATCTTCCTTCAAATGAAAATAATTTTACTTTTTTCATTACGTTCATGCTTACCATCTGCAAATTCAATATCACACTTATACTCATTAACCAAAAAATTTCAATTAATTATAAATAAATACAATAAATTATGCCAAAACTTTTTTCAAAGTTTATAACATACTTTCTGTTTGAAAGAGTATGTTATTATACACCGTATGATCAAAAGTATCCGGACATTTCCAGATTCACACATTTTTCCGAATTTCTCTAGAAAGGCTGGAAGAACTGCGCTTGGACTTTGACCATGTTAACAATAAACTCTAAATCAGATTTTGAAGTGAAGATTCGGTCACGATAGTGTTTAGGGAACCCACCAGAAATTGACGAAGAAGAAAAGGTTTACGAAATGAAGAGTCAGCAAATTTTATCAATGGTTATGCTTAATATGCTCATCGCTTACATGCATTTTCGTAAAAATAGTAAGCATATTCTGGAAGATATAAAGCCTTTCTTTAAAAATTTCAAATTTTCCCGAAAGTTTTTTCCTTATAAAATTCCGAGTTTTCAACCAATTTAAACAAAACTTATAGGGTATTTCACTATTTATTAGAAGGTCATTGTGTTAAAATTTGAAGTAAATTCTTTGAGTATTAGAGGAAATATGAGCATTTGTATTAAATATTTTATTTTTTGTGAAAGACGTAGCATATGCATTTTATTTATTTATTTATTTGATTGGTATTCAGCATGTTCAATTCTATTAAATTTTATAAAAGTTTTCGAAAATTTAAGTACAAAAAATAATTTATAGGAAATCCCTCATCATTTTCTTTCTCTTAGAGAGAAACAACAAATTTCACTTGCTGCAATGACGATATCTTTATATAAGTTGCCCTATATATCTGGCTTTGAAGTTGTGAAAAAAAATTACACTACATCTCGCACATGCGCAGTAAAAAATTATTTACTACAAATACTCATATTTCCTGTAATATTAAGAGTATTTTTTTTCAAATTGAAACACAATGCCTCTCAGATACATTGTCAAGTAACCTGTAAGTATTGTATAGTTTGGTTGAAAACTCTGCTTTTTATAAGCAAAAAACTTGAGGAAAATCTGAAATTTTTAAGAGTATCTTTATATTTTCCAGAACATACGTGGTGGTTTTTTTTATAAAAATGCATGTAAGCGATTAGATACTAATCTCATAAACATTGATAAAATTTGTAATTAATTATAAGACTTCTGTGAAACGTGGTGTGCTGAAATCCCTTTTTATAAATTTCTCTTCGGTCCCCATATACCCGCGTGATCGAATCTTCTTTTTAAAATTTGAATTCAAGCCTATTCATCACATATTCGAATTTTAAGAACAGTTACTCGAACCTTTCTAGAGAAATTCGAAAAAATGCCCGGAAACTTTTGATCACATAGTGTATTTTCATAATAGATAAATACAAATTTATCTGCATGTGCCAGCAAACGAACAATCTTTTACTTCCCAATCAGAGATTTGTTAAATGTTTCTAAAATTAGATTGTTTCAATTGAAACCGCTAAACATTAGTTCGCAGAATTTTAGTTTTTCCTCCTATGGTTTACATCAGAGATAATATTCAAATGCGTTCCAATTTGTGTGCTTCAGCAAGCGAATTTCCGTTATTTCGCTACAGTCTCCAGTAAATGTAACGATAATTAATCAGCTTGCCAGAAATCGTGAGAGTAATTAATTCATATTAGCATAATTTGCATCAGTTTCGTGATTTCGCTAAATTACACCTAATGATAATTCTCTTATAATTTATTCTGATAACCCTTCATTATATTAATCGAAATTTAGATTTCCTTTTGTATGGATTATGTGAGGCACGTATGATGAATGACTGATTTCAAACAGAGTGGAATCATACATGATAAGGTGCAATATATTGTCATCTATTGAAATTAGGATTCATTATTTAGTAAAATCCTTTAGAAATGTCATAATAAACAAGTTGAATTTCAACATTAAATTATTTAATGTAAATGATCCTCAATTTTATGGAACCATATTTTGGTATACATCCACACTACAGTTAGCTGTTTATCATTATTAATTTACTTCAGAGGTTCCCAAACTTTTTTTTCTCGTGGACCACTTTCAAAGTTTTACTATTTTCGGTAGACCCCCTGCTGCTACATTTCTACTGTATTCCCAAAACTCCTAAAAAATATCACCTTAAATTGGGGGTGTTAAGAAGAAAAAAAAAGTAGCACATTTTCTTGTGTCCTATTTATTAATAATACTTGTGGTTATACAAAATTATAAACATTTATTATTACAAACAATGTTTTATCATAATTTGGTTATCTAGTAAATTTTACTAGATAACCAAATTATGATAAAACAATTATAATTTCTTTCACATAGACATGAATTTAATGTGAAATTTACGTAATATATCACTATTTTCATCATGTCTACATTAGTAAACTCCATGTCAAGGAAAACATCATTGAACTAATTACTGAATATTGACCTTATTCTGGAAGGATATTTTTAATAAAAGAGAGTGTAGAGAATAGAGAAAAAATCTGGTTTTTAAAATTATTACTGCATTTTATTTTTAACTAATATTTAATGAAAAATATGAACGGTGTCATAAAAAATTGTTTGCTGAAAATGTTCACAAAGTTAGAAAATTTCAAAGGGTAAGTTTTATTAATAATTAACATCTAAAACAAAATTAAGAGAAAAAGTCAAAAACGGAAGTTATGCGATTTTGATTCCTTATGCAGGGTAGTTTTAAATTCAGTACATTTTTTTTAAAAATGTAAAGATCAATTCTAATACCATGGGGAGTTGAAAGTTAATAAGGTTTGATGAGATTACTTTCTGGAAATTATGGAAACATAATATATTTCATTTGACACAAATTATATCAGTGTATCTAAAATTTAGAGCATGAAAATAAATCCTCTAAAATTCACTACAAAAATAAAAACAAATTTCGTCACCTTAATCGAATTACCAGCAGAAAAATGTATTCCAAAGATTCCTTTGCAACAGGGTATTCAAAATTATTCGGTTTTTTATGTTTCCTAATGTTTGTAATTTGCTTCCAGAAGTGTAAAATTACTATCTTATCATTTTCTGCTAGTATGTGACGAAAGCAATTTTTATTTCACTAAAATTTAGAAGGTAGCAATGCAAATCTGCTTTGATACTTATTATCAGTAAGGAACATTTTCTTAATTATAACCAGGATTTAATAAAGAATTTCCATGAATGATCATACCTTGTTGGATCTGGAATCAACCTAGATAGATAAAATGATAACTAATATAGTATTTCATAAGATGAAACTTTTCAACTTTTTTTATAATAAAGTAATTTAAATACATGATTTTATTTACAATATATTTTTTTAATTAGGTTTGGTGAATATTACTGGTTACAAACTAGAAAATAAGCATAGGATGAAATAATGGTAAAAAGGTAAGCAGCATATTTTTATATATGAATAAAGTTCATTTTTCATGTGCAGATGAGTGAAAACTGCGCTCAAATAAAGCAAAATTACGCTGATTAGTTAATTGTACCTAGAGGTGACAAATGATGCTAAATTTGAAATCTTTGCTGTCCGTACGTTCTTTGGAATAGACATTAATGTAGACAAACCAGCTTGGAGGGTATTTGACAGGTATGTTGAAAACTAACGGTAGTGGAAGATTAGAAATGCATCGAAATATTTTTCACTACTTCATTTTCCAATATTTGTGTGACCGTTGAACTTATATTGATTACACATACAATGGAATGTTTCCTCAACCATAAATTGCTTGTGGTGCGAATATACGGTGCCAGGATATGGAAGTTACTTTCCAAAATGGCATCTGATGAGTCGCTGATATCGGATTCTAACTGCCAAAATTATGAAAAGTCAAATAACACTGTATTTAAAATTTTAAAACAAGAAAGTTTGGTCTTTTGAACTTATTCATACTATCTATTGTTTTGTGGCCAAGAAAGGTCGTCATGTCGCTTTCAGATAACGTTTTTGGCTTGTTTTTGCTCTTTAAATTTACTAATCAGCTTGATTTTGTTAATACCATTAAATTATTTTTGGATGCGGTTTTCAATTATGTTGTCTTTATATAACTTTATTATTTTTGTCTGAATTTTTAGAACTAGAATCTTCTACCACAGTTTGATGAACAATATTTAATTATCATAACATAGTATGTTCCATCCCCAAAATAATTTTAGTTCGGTATAGTTATGTTATAGGCTGAAAGTGGGGATATAGGGATGCAATTTTTTCAAACAGAGATTTAAACAACATATATGGGATGGGTAGAAATAAAGCCTAATGAATGTGTATATATATTTTGATTTTTAACGACAAACAATATAGCACAGAAAATAAATCTTCTTCTTATGTACTATTTATAAAACGCATCTTATTGATCACCATTAAGCCACATATAGGCTTTCCCATAACTATTTTCAGTTTTCACTGGATAGAAAACCCGTCAAACTAAATGGATCTCTTGTTTGGCAGCATTATCTTTCACACAATAATAACAAAACTTTCGACAATAACAAAGCTTTAAGAATGGTATGAGGATTTATTTTTTAAGGCAGTACTTTTCCATTATGTTGCTCAAGAAACTAATTTAATTTTGAAGTAAGCGGTCTCACTCCTAATGACGGATGGAGTCGTGTAGCAGAATATTATAAGATACCGAAGAAATATTGAGGAGTGAAGAATAAAATAAAGTCGTCTCATTCAGAATGGACTAATTTTGGACTTCCATGAATTTTATAATCGCAATATCTCAAAGTGCTAGGATAAATTAATTTTACGAATTTGCTACAGTTTCCATATAGTTTAAACACCTTTTTACAGTTTATTTGGAAATGAAGACTATAGCAAACGGAAGCCATGATACATTGAGTGGCTCAAAATTCAACACACAGACTGTTAAAAAAGGTCGAAACAAGCAGGGGAAAACAGATGGCAAGAAAAGCCACCTGGTTGAAATTGAAGACGCTGCTCGCTAGCTCTATAGCTGGATTTCGGAGCTAGTTATTACTACGAGATTGGAGGAAGAAATAGCGGAGAGGGTGAAATTTTCTTTCCTGTTTATCCCTGAACAAACGAAATATACCTTTCTCTTCCGACTTGACAATAGGATTTTTTTTTAATTCTTTGCTCATGAGACTTAATGTTGAAATTATATAACACCTAGTCATCTAGTATTTAAGCATAAGTTAGAAAATGAGGAATTATTTTACCTTAGAGGCATAAACGCTGATGTTGCATCTTCTATATTAAATACATCGTCTGATCGCTTTTCTTGTTTTCCATTCTCTTGACTGAAAATAATATTTAAAAATAAATATATGAAAGCAGCAATATTGAAAGAGTTCATAATATTTTTAAACCTTCCATTTTTCTCAAAACTCTTCTCAACATAATAAACGACAGAAAATGTAAATGGTAGGACAATGTTTACAATGCGCGTGTTCCCTGCCAACCCAAACACAAATAAGACAGAAAATACTAAAGATATTTCGTAGTCGATGCTTCTGATAGCGTAAGTTGCTTACAGTCCACGGTCAAAATTGGAGAGAAGGATCTTTGAAATTAATTAATGAAAAAAAATACGTCTCAAAGGGCATTAAGGATAATATGAACAATATAAACATTATAGCAAGAAAAATAATCATATCCATTTCATTTCGGTACAAACGCTCTACCACACTTGTTTCTCACCTCACATATTAAACTTCCACCAAGGCCATTTGCCTGTTGTTTTACTTTCACTTTTGCCAAGTTAACACTGGCACTAATTTATAAGGTTAGTCTAGGATGGCCAGTTGGAGGTTACTCATCAAAGACCAGACCAATTCTTAAGACTAGTTATTGGAAATGGGGGCTGGTGCCAACTCGGTGAAATGTCTGATTACTCGCTTTGGATAAACTGTATAAAAGCTATTGTGTATATAGTCAATATATATATATATATATATATATATATAGAGTATAAATCGAAAAATGAAAGAGTATAAAATGTGAAATGAAAAAAACGCAATAAAAGCACAATAACGTTTCTTCAGGGGATGAAATTATTGTGAATTGCTAAATATAAACGTTTGACATTTTCTTGCAATCAGTTATGCCGCAAGGCCTAAAACACTGATTTTCATCCCTAATGCCAAACCAACCAGAAAAAAACAGAGAGTGGAGTTTTGTATAATTAAAACAGAATTACGATGTGATAACATTAGAGAAAAGTAAGAAAAAATATTTTACGTACCAGAAGGACGAATGTTGACGTGGCAGTGTAAGCGGAGGGTCACGCTACAGACTGGCGTTGAAGGGGTGTGAACAGGGTGTCAAGTGTCAGTTTTCGCGCTTAACTTTAGTTGTTGCCAGGGGAGTGTAGTATGTTGTGAACGATGAAGATTAAATGGAAGAGTGAAAACGATAGATAGATAGCGTAGAGAAATAGTGGAGGAAATCAGTAAAAAATGAGAGACCAGTGAAAAATGTTTAAAAGATGCGTTTTCGAGGTAAAATATCAGACATTACCACGAAGTGACCCTACCACGAAGATTAAACTTCGCGTAGGCATCTCTCTGATAAGCAATCCTTTACTTACATCTTAAATCCATTAATCAGAGGTTCGTAAAGTGAGGGGGGAATTTTATTAATGTTGAGGCTATTTCTTAAGTGCATGATTTGCTTTTTGGCAGAATTAGTGTTATTGCAAATTTTGTTGATTCTTATAAGTTGATTGATAATTGTGTTTTTGTAGATTTTATATGAGATATTAGAGTTCCAAAAAATAAATTTATTGACGTTAAATTTGAATTCGTTTCTTTTGTCGTGAATGTCAATTTTTAAGTCGTTTTTGTGGTCTAAGCATAAATCAAGAAAAATTGCTGGGGTCTGATTGTTGCTGGTTTTAATTAGTTTGAGTTCTTCTGGGTAGATGGTATTGCAAATAGAGCTGAAGTCTTGAAAATTAAAAATTATAATATCGTCAATAAATCGGAAGGCAGAGTGGAGGTTTAAGATGAAATTTCTTTCGAAGAAATGAAGAAAGAGGTTGGCTAGTAAAGATGAGAAGTTTGTTCCTTGTGGGATGCCTTTTATTTGTTGGAAAATATTTTCTCCGTTAAAGATAAAGTTATTGAATATGCAGTAGTTGATGAGGTCTTCCCAGAAAGTTACTGGAATTTTAAGGAGATTTTTAAGATCATAGAAGTAGTTCATTAGTACATCTTGTAATATATTTATTGGAATACTTGTGAAAAGGTCTTGAAAGTCGGAGGTTTCTATTGCATCAATTTTGTTATTATTAAGGAATTCAATTACTTTGTTATTGTTTTTTATAATCCATGTGAAATTTTCTTGTTCAATATGATTTAGGATGGTATTAAGATGTTTTGAGAAAATGGTTCCAGGTTTGTACATGTAGGTAGGTTAGTGCCGCAGGTGATATATCTGAATTTAATTGGCTGTTTATGAAATTTTGGATATATAACAATATATGGTAGATTATTATTTGCATTATGGCATTTAATCTTTTTGTTAAGAGCTGAAATTTTTTTCTTAATGGTGATAATATTTGATTTATTGAGTTTGTAAGTTTCTGATGATTTTAATTCCTTATCTAAGATTTCGAGATAAAATTTTTTGCAGAAAATTGCAAAGTTGCCGGCCGCTTTATCAATAGGGGTTATGATGAAATGTTCTTGCAGAGCTTTGATACTATCCTTGATATTTCGATAGTCATATTTTTCGTAATTAGGATTGTCTTTTTTGTAATTGTTTTTATGAACTGTTTAAATTTGAAGTATATTGACCATTTCCATTCGGTGAAGAATTGCACTGGTATATTGAATTTGGAGGCAAGTTTTAGACAAAAGTTATCCAAATCCGATCCGATTGTCGACCGATACCCGACCGATCCGATCCAATATCCGAAAAATATCATGGCGAGCCGCTCGTCAGGAAGAGAAGCTCGCCTATGGTATTAATAATATATATATTAAATTGAGAAAACATGCTTGCATCGCAATGATAAAAGTGATCTAAATTAACATACATATATTTCCATATTTTATCGAATTTTTGAACCTGTCAATAAGCATTTTGCATAGCTTTCTGCGGATTCGTTTTACTACCAGGGGATAAGAAGAGCTTTGAGACAGGAGCAAATGCCCTGATTATTATCATTAAATTTCTCATTTATAATAAAATAATATTCTTCATAGATGAAACAAATCAGTAAATATTGTCAATTGATAGCGCAAATTAATATACAGTAATTTCCATCTTTTCTGAAGCCATAGTTCAATGTCATTCAGGCTCATTATTATTCATTTTTGAGCTAAGGATAAAGCTCCATGCGATGTTAAGTTGATTTCCCTGAAATTTTCCTTTGGATTCAGTGTTTCTGCACCACAAGTTTTTGCATTCCTTTGAAAATTGTATAAAAATAATGCTCATGTATTCCAACGATTTTGACAGCAAATTTTTTTTATCTCGTGTTATATACGTATAGAAGTTCTGTGGTGTCATATGTTTTGGTTTACGCAAAACGAATGCGCATCAATCACCCTAAAGTAGTTGTTCAAATGATCATTAACTCTCTGAACCCGACTAAAGTGAGAATTTCTTTACCTCAAAAACTGAAGTAAATTTTCGTTCACGAAAACAGAATGAAATCCTTCCATTCTTTACAGATATTCCAGGCGGACGACTCTCAAGTTTGGGCGATCAATTCTACACAAAGAATGGAACCACTTTTCTTCAGTAAAATTCACTCAGGCGCTCGATATAGCTTGAGTCCGGTCTCTGTCGAATGGGGCGCTTTGAGGCGGATTAGGTCTCATAGAGTTAAGAGCCGGGTTGCGGCCCAGCAAACACAACAGAATGAAACACAGATTTTAGCATAAACTCTGTAGTTAAATTTATGAAATTCTTAGCTATTAATAACAAACCAATTGACCTATTACTTGTTGTCAAGATATTCGAGTGAGGTTAGTGAGGTTAAGACGCCTGAATTTTACAAATATTTCCCAGCCAGGTTTGAAAACTATCGAAAACGGCATATGAAATTATTTCCCTGTTACAACATACTTATTGGCGAGAGCAATTTGTTTCATTTATGAAAGGAGATAACAGAAAATGTGGATCTACACCCGCCCTGCCGAAGAATCCGGATCATCTGGATGACCGCCTCGGCAACAGCTCGAGTACTAAGGCCGTAGTCCTAATAGGCTATCACCAGGCCACGGCCCGACCCCTCCGGAAGGAGGTGCGTACCATCACTGGAGGAGGGACCCAGAGTCCCTCCATAACTATACATCCAGTAGTAGCGAGTGCCCGCTTACTTATCTGGCGGCCACTCATCCGTGAACTCGCGTTGTTCCCCCTGGGGAAGTCTCCTGTCAGATCCAAAGTTACTGGCATTCACTTTTGGTCAGAACTGAAAATATTCATTGTGGACAAGATATCCCTCCAAGTAGCAAAAATGGTAGCAGAGAAGAGATGAAAGAATTCGGAAGAAAAATTTAACTTTTTGATGTTCTCATTCTTTTTCCTACTGTGTTTTCGAAATAAACCAAAACACTTAAACCTAGCTCTTGTTTATATGGCCAGTGCTGTTATTTGAGTTTGACACCCTTTATTTAAAGCGCAGTAACTTATTATTACAATTTAATTACACATTAGAACCTTGCAGCTGACAAAAGAAAAATCGGGATTCTATGAAAACAACGTGTTAATATCATGCATTTCCTCGGCTGCAAATGTTGATATCGGCATTATTTAATAGCAAAAAGGAATGCATTCGTTTGGTTTTGTAATATTTTATTTTCGAGTGAGAATCACAATGGACTTCAGATGAGAGAAATGGAAGAGATAACAAAAGAATAAATTATTTTTAAATCTGTTAGACTCTTTCTAAAGTTATACTTACGGAGCTCAAGAATCAATAAATCATTAAATACTCGTGTTTCTAAACCAGCTGTCACACTTCGCTTTAACTGAAATGCCTCCGGGAACATGCAGATTTTCTTCTTTTCACTCTTCTTTTGTTTCGATTCGCAAAAGCGTCGCTTTTTAAATTTTTCTCTTTGTTTCCTCTCCTTTCTTGAATATAAAACTATTTAACAACTTTGGAATTCAGAAAAGGGGACCTTTTTCACTTATTCTGTTGGTTGAATATTTTGCATACATTTGTTAGAACTTTTTATTTGATATTCAGTTCTGATTTTGTTTCTTTCCTTTGTTCTTGGTTGTTAAATCGCCTAGATGTATTTATTTTTCGAAATATTTTCGCTGCAGTCTTTGATAGATTTTGACACTGAGATCGCAAATCGATACCCAAAAGCCTTCTTTTGAAAATAAAGGAAAGAAGAAGACTAGTAGAATCTTTTCTTCCAAGTCTTGTAGAATGTCTTACAATTCCAGATTTGACCTGAACACATAATAAGAAATCTAGTTGATAGTTAATTACATCCCAAGATTTAAAACAAGGTCTTTTGCATGAGCGTTTCCATTTAGATCTGTTTGATTACCAAATAGTTTTGTATCTATACGAGGTTTATTTTGGGATGCACCCTGCAATTGCGAATAGTGGTCAGATGATGATGCGATATTTGAGTCGGTTTCTTCCAGTTTCCAAGTTTTCACAACATAGTATCAAGACTGCGTTTGGCCTTGACGGATTTGATTGGCACCAACCGAACCTACACTACAGATTTTTGGTGTTTGATGGAATCAGATTTCAAGCGTGGCATCCTCGGAACTCGATGACAGGGCATTTTCTGGAGCCATTTGTGATCTTCACAAGTTCACTTTACAAAAGAATTTTCCAAGCATTAAGAATTTCTGTAGAAATATGAACTATTTTACGATTTTTGACAAGAAAACTGAATGTAAAACTTAACCATGACTTGCATTATGTCCATGGATCAGAAAACCGTTCCAAACTTTTTTTAAATACGTTTTTTGGTACTCATAAAAGCAGAATGCACACTTTTTGGTAATTTTATGTTAATGTTCTTCATTGTTCAACTCACAATATTCATGTCTGGAGTGACTGACAAGATTATGAACTTAGTCTGAAGGAAACTACGGCCATAAATGTTTAGTAAGCAGAAACTCTGGAAACTCTTCACGATTAAACGCGAGTTAGTAATATATCTAGAATGTCGAAAAGTAGAAAGTAAAAATAAAGTACACTTGGATTTAGAAACAATTGCGATCTAGCAATCCTATACGGATTATTTTACAATTAAAATGGTCATTATGCTACAGTGCAGTGGGTTAATAAACTAACTTAAGCTAAACTATGACTGTTTCTACATTGTGGGGTTAAGCTATCTTAAATAAATACTTTGTGTGTGCTGAAAATTATATGTCAATTCATAAGAGTCAATGGTGACGACACTTGAATGCCATTCTATGTGTTTCGATATACTAATTTCACTTACTTCATCATACGCTTCTGAATTCTCTTACTCAAATCCGTATATTATCCTGTGAAAATAATGTACAAGTTGGGGTCGCAGTGTCCCCTCCCCCCCGAAAAAAGGGGGCGTAACAAACTGTGACGTCTTCACAGACCAGTCGAATTTTCATTATAAATATCGAAATATGGAAAACATACATAACATCAGTTTTATTATTTTAAATTGTTAGGTCCGCCATCCAATGCATACCACTAGAAAATATACCTCCTGGATATCGGATAAGGGGGGAGGGAAAGTTGAAACATGGTTTTTTGTGTTTAAATAAAAGGTTATTACACCGAGAGGAAAATTTTGAATAAGAAACTTCTACGTATTAAAACATCTATTAAGTGAGTTGCCGAACGTTAATATATCTCAATTAGATCAGGAGTGAATTTAATAAAAACGTAAATTTTGTAAAATATTTCATTTTTTTTTTCTTAATTCCAGTGATATTTTTACAATCCCATTCAAGTACGCATTATGTAGAGGGAGATATCTGGTTATAGTTTAAGATCAATAACAGCATCATTTTACAAAACAACTTTTTCGAAAAAAAACAAATAAACAGGGACGCCGAAAAATGTCTAGAAGTACTTTTCTATTTGCCCGAATTCGCGGATCAAAAAAAATCCCATTCTAAAAGCATTATTCCCAATTTTAAAGGGTGTCTCTGTGGTAAATATTCAGAGAAAAAGGGTGAAATTAAAGTTTGAAGTTAACATTTTGTCTTAATTATTATGCCTGAACGCATCTTCTCCATCTGGACGCGACCGGGGGGGGGGGACTGATAGAAAAGGACATGTAGTCATTTTTCGACAACGCTGTTTTTTTTTTTTTTTCTTTTCTGTCGAAAATGTTTAATTTTTCGATTAAAAATGTAGGTTGCCATTTCATTAACCTTCTTAATCCCCTCCTTTATGGCAAGTACTTTAGTGGAATTACTAAAATTCTGCTTGAACACAAAAAGAATAAAAAATATATTACAAAACTAAGATATATATATATATATATAAATTTGCTTCTGGTCTAATTGAGTTATTAAACGTTCGGCAAATAATCTTAGGGATGTTTTAAATACGTGTTTTCTTTTAAATTTCACTTACAGTACCCATATTTCCCCACACAGAAACTTCACCAGTGGTTCCAAAGGCTCAGCGGATAGAGCGTTCTGACTGGAAATCTGCTTGTCTGTGATTCGAAAACCGGCCACAGTAGTTTAATCCAAGGGCTGGTGTTTTAAATCAAAACGTCTTTTATCAATTTATATTCAAGGCAATTCTAGATCTCTCTTTAAACTTCAAGCTTGATGAATATGGAATATTCTTTAAGTGTATAAATATTCATTGCTACAAATTGAAGAAAAGTTCTCTGTTCTCCTGTGTTACGAATTGCTTCAAGCTAATATGTATACTTCATTGTTAAACTATACTAGCCGCCTTCGGCAACCAGCTTTTTCTACCTTTATATTAATGACTTTCGTTTAAGCTCGCAACTTGGCGAAATATGTAATTTGGCGGAAAGGCGGTTGTAGAGGCCTAGGGACTCGGCCAAAATTATTTTTTGCAACACATCTCGAAAATGGAGGGTGGTGAATGGCAGGCGCCCATTGATGACATATCTAGGGGTCATAAGCTGTCATATAAAATAAAAAATATTGAAATCGGTTCAGTGGTTGGGACTGATGTCCTCTGTCAATGCTTTTTATCTAAAAAAATGTATAGTCGAGTAGTGCTTTTTCGATTTCTCGGTGGAGGGGGGGGGGCCGGCTACCACTGATAACATTTCTAGACGACATAAAGTTTTATATGAAATAAAAATGGTTGCAATCGGCCGAGTGGTTGTGGCTGGCGAACTGTTTAATAGTTTTTTTCCCATAGGGTAAGTATGGTAGAGAAATGTTTTTCGATTTCTCTCGAAAATGAAGGATGTTGGAAGACAGGCGACCATTGATGACATATTTAGATATCATAAGATTTCATATGAAATAAAATTTGTCGAAATCACTCCAGTGGTTGGGACTGGGGGACTGTCCGTAAAAATGGTTTAATATATAGATTATGTAAATCAATACATCTTTTTGGAATTATGGACACTGATAACATGGATGCATATAAAAATACAGATATTTTAATGATCTGATTATCGTATATTATCATCTATCGGATATTGAAAAGATTTATAAACCGATCCACACGTTTAATAATGAAAGTCAAAGCTTAAAGTTGATTTAATATTTTATTGTCAAGGGAATTTATTCTTCCGTCAACAATTTACGTTAACTAGCAACTTCACATTTGAATTGTATAGAAAATTTGAACAAAAGTCTCTTGCATCCTACATGGCTTTCATGATATCCTTCAAAATATATAATTTCCGCTGCATGGTGGAAATAATACATTTATAGTAATTAGCATTGTCCAGAAATGCATAAATTATGAGTATTAAACCTAACTTCAGCCATGCGTAACCTTTCGTCCAAGTATAACATATGCGCAGGAATTTCTATTAATAATTAGTAATTACCTTTCTATGCGGGCATCTGCGGTAAGTGGCTGTTCCTGGTCTTGCTGAAGAAGCTTGGATGCGGGCAGTCTCGCTGCTTTTTTAAGATTATCCAATCTGAAATGCGCGTGGGTTCCATTAATTAGAAAAGTAATCAGTCGCAGGAGAATTTAATTTGCATACTTAGCGAGCAGAAAATGGGACCACTGAGTTTTAAGTTAAAGTTTCGTTCTTCAGGCAATTTTTGCAGCACGCTTGACCAGTTTCGTTCTTTACCGACCTTTCGTGGAAGTCGGAATTCTTCGGGAATATTTTGCCCTCAAGGTTTGATTTCCTCGCTGTGAACTTTTAAGACTTTAAGAACATTTATCGGAAATAATCCCTGCTTACATCTTTTAGCTGAACCGTATCGTACTTTAAATGATCCGAATATCTTATTAATTTCGAGAAGAATACTTTAATGTATTCTTTCAGATGATTTCGGAAGCAATTAATTTTGAGGATACTTATACCAGTTGGATCAAACAAAGTACTGTTAATATCTGAAAACTTCCGGGCAATATTTTCAAGTCGAAACAAAACTTCCCTGGAAGCTGTCATTAGAGGAACGTGTTTGCGTTTCATTTTTAAGATCATATGCAATGTTTAAGGCAGGGATTTTTAATTTAATTAATGCATTAGAGAGCTCAGTTTAAAATTGTATTCATTAGTAAGAAGCCATTTTTATTTAGAATAATAAGCCAAAATAACAATTTGATATCAGAATGATTTTAAAATTATGTTCGTATAGAAAAATCAGAATTTTAAGCAAAATTGCAGCAGATAATTATAGAAAAGCATTGTTATTGGAAAAAAACCTTAAATTTCTGAAAAAAACCCAATATTTTTAATTAAAATAAAATTCCTTCCATATTTTCTTTTAAATACAGTACAACCACGCTAATCCAAACTAATTGGGACCGGTGCCTGTTCGTATTATAAAAAATTCGGATTACCAGAAATTCCGATAAAAATAGAAAAGAAAAAGCTGTGTGCTAAAAAAATGCAAGTTATAAGCACTCAGTACTATTATCTCTTGAATTCTTTTATTCAAAAGCAATAGAAAGAGAGTATGTCTCCCCTTTTCATTAGAATAATGGATGTGCTCCTATATGAAGTGACCTTATCTTACGGCGAATTGCATTAGTTTCTTCAATGGGTACAAAATTATGTATGCTGAAAAAGTACTTTTTTGTTTTTAGTATGTATATTTAAATCTTTTCAGGTAATCTTTTCAATAACATATAATTTTCGAAGATAAAATCGGTTCGGATTAACCGGAATTTCGGATTAGCGGGGTTCTATTTTATTATTGTCCTTTTTGTCAATTTACATGGTTTTGGATTCGTATGAAAATAACTGCATAAATAATGAAACATCTGCTATACATAAGCAGTTTGATCTTTATTACAATTTTAATGGCAAATGCCATTTGCCTGAGAAAGCTGGCTGTAATAAATATAAACTTCTCTATCTTATAAAAATTAGCATTTTGTGAATTGGAATATTTAATTTTACAAATTAATGATTTTTTTTGCGGTTACATTAATAAATGCAACACATTTATTCCAAAGGTTCTAGTTGAGATTGCTCCAAAAGTTAAATAATTCCATCAAGCTTTTCTCTGTCAATAGATAAATGCTCGATGAAAATTTAAATCAGAGGATGCAAATCATCTTCAGTAAAGCGAACTTTCCGAATATATTGGCAGAATGGCAAACCTAAATAAAATATCTTGCCACAAAGCTTTATGCATCACTACAGATTATTTCTATTTTCATTGTCTTGGTTCTTATCTTTAAACACTTGTCGCCAAGTTCATAGACTTAAGTGAAAACGGACCATGTTATTTAAAAATTGAGTACACGTAAACAGTTAACATTGTACCTGTAAAATCTTTCGAATGGCACCACCTATATTTGAGAAAGTGCAAAAAAAGTGAACAGCATTCGAATGAACTATAATGCAGTTATTAGAAACGGAGTAGAACGAAATTTGTCTTGACATCTGGAAAGCTGCGATTAAAATGAAGCTTGGAAACTAACTAAGATTTAATAAGTATTTAACGCATTCACATTTGTCTTTCTGGAACTTAAAATGTATGAGGCTACATAGCCGCACATAACTTACATACATTAAAGAAAGGTAGTAGGAATAAACTTCCATTAGAATTACAGTTCCGGTACTAAGAATTTATATATATATATATGCGCGATAAAACTTACGATAAAAGTGTAAACTTCAGTTCATGCTTTTTCTGATTTTCCTTCTTCTTGACTGGCCTGAATGCAAAGAGGGTAAAACAAGTTACAACACGAGCAATACTTACTTAAATATACAAAAAACAATTGTTCCTTCGTCTTCTCATACATGACTAAAGTATTAACGATGGCCATTGATTACCGATTACCATTCATGAATAATGCATCAGCAGACACATTACTTTCGTTTCTGACATTGGAACAGATAAATGTATAGTTAGTTTCTTTTTTTTCTGTCTGGTCGAACAACGACGATCTCAAAGAAATGTGGAAGAACTTAGTTTCTCAAAGTTGTGTGATGTGCGTTTTTTCGTCGTTTTTGAATAAAATTACTGCACCGTAAATCTGAATTCGTTAGATTAAGTTACGAAATTACCTATTTTTTTCTACCTTCGATCATTTTTGGAAGGTGACCATTTTTTCTCTTATCTAGAGGAAGATAATTTGAAGAAAATTTACGGAAAAGAGCAAATGTTTCCTTTATCTTTACCATAAGCTTTGATTTAATAAGAAAGATTATTTATGCATTAGTCTCATGTTTTTTATCGAAAAATTTCTTTCACAAGAAATATCTTAAATTATCACCACAAGTTTCATACCCGATTTCGTTTTTTCTACTTTCAAGAAGGTAATAAAATTGTTTCCCTTTGGAACTTTGATTAGAAGATCATCGTGAATATTGGTGATATAGCATTAAAACACATCTTTGACCTGCTTGCCACTTGGAGTTGCCGGTTGTACCCCAAGAGCAGAGGTTATAGAAAACGAAATAGAACAAAGCAATTATTGGACTAAACTCTTATCGTTTGCTAAGGTGTAAATCCTTAGTAAACATATAATAAGCTGGACTAAATATAGTTTTTATATAATGATTTATATTTATATTTATAATAATGATTATTAGGTTAGGATAGTTTAAAAACAAACGAACATAAGGGAGTTGACGTCTTTAATCAAATAAATCTTCACAGACGCAATTAATTCAGCAGCAACAATACAACCACTATGATCTTTCTTTCTTCTTGGCTTGTGGAGTTTAATTCAGAATCTGTCCATTTGAAAGGAGAACTAATAACGCCAGGACCAAAGTACCCGGTTTTACCCCACTACCCGATTTCACTCCTCTTACCCGTACAGTTATACAGGCAGAAATATAAAGACCCGAATCACACACATACATTATATGCCCAAAAGTATCCGGACACTTGCAGATTTTCACAATTTTTAGAATATCTCCAGAATGGTTTAACTGACTGCCTTTAAACTTCGGACATGTAAAGAATGGACAATAACTCACATTTTGCATTGAAGATTCGGTAGGGGACCGTCTACAAACTGATGAAGACAAAAAAGTTTTTGGCCCACCTCGCTTCACAGAATACTGATAACAAGATTAAACTTTCAGAAATGGTAATGTTTAATGTGCATAATATTTACAGGAATGTTCGTAAATTCAGCACAAATATTTGGGAAGATATAAAGGTTTTCTTAAAAAAATCTCAAATTTTCGCACCTGTTTTTTGCTTATAACATGCAGACTTTTCTATTATATTATACGACACTTACAGAACAGATGACAATATGTTAGAGAAGCATTTATAAAAGTTTGGAAAAGATTGTTTGAATATTGCAGGAATTATGAGCATTTTTAGTAAATAATGTTTTACTGCGCATGCGCGAAACTTAGTGTAATTTTTCTTTCACAACTTTAAAGCCAGATATATAGGACAACTTATATAAAAAAATTCAGTTCAATATCATTAGTATTCAGAGAGATATCGGCATTACAACGAGCAGAATTTTAGCTCCTGTCGAAGAGAAGCTAAAAGATGAGGGGTTGTACACAAATTGATATTTTTTTAAACTTACATCTTTAAATATTTATATTGAATTGTATAGTGGTTAGAATTTGCTGAATACCCATGAAGACTTATTAATTTACATGCATAACTTAAATTCCAGCTAATTAGGCACTATAAATAACAAAAATTGTATTACTTTCATTATATTATTTACATGATTATTAAGAAGTTACATATTACAATTTTACGGCCAAACGATATTTTTAAATATAGTTCTTTTATGGCGAAACGATTTTTTTATCTAATTAATTTATTTTCTTAAAATATTTTAATAAATCTACATATATATTTTTTTATTCGTTACGAATATTAGATTTGTTCATGGGTATTCAGCAAATTCTAACCACTACACAATTCATTATAAATATTTAAAGATATAAGATTAAAAAATATCAATTTGTGTACAACCCTTCATCTTTTAGCTTCTCTTCGATAGGAGCTAAAATTCTGCTCGCTGTAATGCCGATATCTTTCTGAATACTAATGATATTGAACTGATTGTTTTAATATAAGTTGCCCTATATATCTGGCTTTAACGTTGTGAAAGAAAAATTACACTATGTTTCGCGCATGCGCAGTAAAATATTATTTACTAAAAATGCTCATACTTCCTGTAATTTTCAAATAATCTTTTCCAAATTTTTACAAAATGCTTCTATAACATATTGTCATCTTTTCTGTCAGTATCGTATAATATAATAGAAAACTCTGCATGTTATAAGCACAAAACTGGTGCGAAAATTTGAGATTTTTTAAGAAAACCTGTATATCTTCCCAAATATTTGTGCTGAATTTACGAAAATTCCTGTAAATATTATGCAATTAAACATTACCATTTCTGAAAGTTTCGTCTTGTTATCAGTATTCTGTGAAGCGAAGTGAGCCAAAAACTTTTTTGTCTTCATCAGTTTGTAGACGGTCCCCTAATTGCCCTCAGGACCGAATCTTCAATGTAAAATGTGAATTAATGTCTATTCTTTACATGTCTGAAGTTTAAATTCAGTCAGTTAAACCATTCCGGAGATATTCTAAAAAATGTGAAATTCTGCAAGTGTCCGGATACTTTTGGGTATATAGTGTATTTGTACTTTTTGTGACAATAAATAACATATAAAACGAATATTTGAGTAAATAGAATCACCAGAGTCTTACATGAAGCATCCTATATTACCACAGAATGTACATTTTACAATCGCTTGAAGGAAAAATATCTATTAAAAATAAAAATTAAATTTTTTTATCCGAACAGGAATTAGAATTACATCATAGAGTAATCGATGAGAAAGATTTCGAAAAATGAAGAAATGAGAAAAAAAACCTTGCCATTCTATGAAAGCTACTAATTTTTAGCTTCGAGATGTTTTTATAACCTGGGGCGTGTAAGTAATTATGACATTCGATGAATTGCGCATTTGCTCATCTTATAAAATTGATTAATATTTAATTTTTGGATCGCATTTTCTGTTGTTATCCAAAATTGGAGCAGAAAATAAAAAATGAAATAATTTGCTTCGTGAATAAACGTATATAACTACTTTTTTGCTTTACAAATTCTAAAAATAAACAAAACTTTACGATAGAAAAGTTAATTACTTTTATGTATAAATTATTTTCTTTCAAAATTAATTGTTTTCATTTCGAAAATGCATCCCTCTTTTCTTTGAGGAATAAACCGATTTCAATTAAGAAGATCAACTTTCACCATTTCCTTTTTTAAATATCTTCATCTCATTAAAAAAAATAAAAATATACTTTTGACGTTCTTAATTCCCAAAAACAAACCCTGATTGCCCTAAATCTTTCAGTCAAATAAAAATATATATGTATTCTTTCAACATTTCATTGGAGCAATTTCCACACAACCTGCAGTTTGCCTTGCTTTCGAATTATGTATATTGTGTGTTCTAGATGACATTCTGACAAGGATACAAGGTTTATATGCTTCTACCTATTCTCTCGTCGGGGTCAGACATCATCCCATTGGTATGGCGTCGAAGTTTGAAGAATGGGGTGCTTTTCATGTGGCGATGTTTGAAAATTAGAAGGTCTCGGGGCAAATTGAAGAGGCCTTGTCCCAAAGGTCCATAGGTAACCTAATATCGACCAGAGATCTGGCAAAACTAGCAATGCAATTTACAATATAGGAGCAAACAAAAACCTCACGAAACCCATAATTTTCACAAATTGAGGTAAAATGTATAATTAAAATAAATTACATTCGTCCGATAAATGTGTTGATTTGCATCTATTATCATAGCGAGAATCTTTCGAATCGGTTCCATTGTTTATTGCAGCATTTTAGTCTAGGGTTCGAAGTTCTCATTATAAACTTAAATATTCATTGCTTTTATAGAGATGCATTTCAGACGACTATTGTTTATTTTCGACAAAATCATTATGATTTGAATAACAATAATTTTCATTTGAATAATAATCATCATTATATGTCCCAAAAGATTACACTTCAAATAAAACTTTAAATCTATGTTTGAAAGGTAGGATTGGGCCCATTGTATTATCAGATTGATGCTAATAAAGTTTTCAGCCGTGAATATGAAATATAGTAGAGCATATTTTCTGATGTTAAAATGTTTCAGTGGTCCAAATTTGGCTGTTTTTGAAAAATCATTACAAATAAATATTTAGATTCATACCTTAACATTTAAAAGCCCTATTTTTTTAAAAAAAATAATTTGGAAATGTTTTTTGACTTTCATTTCTTGAATAAAATATGGAAAAAATACTTTAAAATAACCAATTTTGTTTTCAGCATGGTTTATGGCTAAAAAACAGTTTGTTATAAACTGGCACCACTGGGCTTTATTTCGGAAAATAAAATCCTTGATAAAATTCTATAATATTAATCGCAGAAGAATTTTAATAACTAATAATGTTGATGACCTCAAGTGTAGGTCTACCCTCGCGCTGCCTTGGCATTCGGGGCATCTGAATGCAAACCTTTGCAATAGCTTCGAGTACTGAGGCCAGAGTCCTAGTAGCCAATCACATGCACACGGCCCAACCCGTCCCGGAGGAGGTACGTAATGTCACTGGTTGAGAGACCTAAAGCCCCACTATCACTATACCCACAGGGTAAGCGACCTCCCGCTTACTTATCCGGCAGCAAGTCTTATCCGTATACTCGCGGTGCCCCCCCCCCGTGGGAGATAATGCGGATAAGGAATTTGCTTCAACATTGTAGAATAAAATGTGGTTATCTCAAGCGTACAAATAGAGCAAAAAAAATGCATCAAGTGAAAAATATGTATTTATTTTTGCTTTTCTATCAGCACTCAGACTGCCATCAATATGTTGTAAATTTATTTTTTAAAAAAAACTCAAAGGCAACATTAGGAATTTAAGGGTTAAATAATTCTACAAAGGCGTGTGATTATGAAACTACATCATCTTCCATTTCCTACGTATCATTCCGGTGTATATGTAAAGGTATCCGAAAACGTTGAAAAGTCAATTTTCGGCCAAAGTTCCCATTTTTTAATTTTTGATGTTTTGGATAGTTCTTTCATTTACCTTTCTAAAACATATTTACTTTCTTTGGTACGTTAATTAGAAGATGAGATATTAATTGTTTTATAACAAACCGAAAACCGGAAGTGGGCGATTAATTAACCAGACGTTGTCATTTAAAGAGACAGAAACCTGTCAAAAATTCTTTTAAACTGCATTTATTCAAGTTAATATGTTGTTAATATATTTTTAGAAATTTTTTTAAAGTTTAGATGCTTAATTTAAGTGCGTGTCAAAACTAAAATTTGATTTTTCTCAAAACTAGATTTTATGCATAATTTTTACATTTCAAACACGATAACTCAAGATATTATCATTTGATTGTTCTGAAATTTTGTGAACACTTTCTTCAAATTTTTCTCTAGTGCATGTAATAGAATAATGTATATTGTAACTATATTGTTTTAATTATGGTCTTTTATTTCAAAAATTACATAAAAAATTTGCTGAAAATCTTATATTGATTGTTCGATTAGCTCTAAAATTTTTATTTATCCAAAGAATGTTAAGATTCTATTACAAGGACTAGTACATAGTATGTAGTTTATTTTAGTACTAGTTTTATTTGAATTATTAAAAAAGTTAGACCTCTAGCATGTTTGAAGTTTTTGAAAATTTTCCCTGAGAAACAGCACAAATTTAGGTTTTCTGAAAATTCATAATAATTTATACTAAAAAATAATGCTCTATTATTAATCTTTATAAAGTTCAAATCTAAAAAACATATTATGGTGTTTCTATATAACATTTAAAAAAAAATTGCTCCGAACGTGTTGGTAACTTCATCAAAATATCTATTTGAGTCAATAATCTATTTGAGTTTTAGCGTCACCATAGCTGTAGTGACTCCATTTAGTGGTGTAAAAATCAACCATGATCAGAATACGTGTTTCAAAGTCGTAGAGAAGAGTAATAGATGATATTAGTAATATTTTTGTTCAATAATTTATATTCTCTGTTTCAATAAATTCGTTTACCCCTTTTATCTTACTGATAAGCCTTCTCTACATCCAAAGGGCACAAGCTCCACTTTTCCCTTCTTTTTGGAGGAAAATAGCTAGTCAGAAAGACAGCTGGAAAACTAATTGGAAATTAATTAAATTATGCGGGAAAAGTTTAAAATGGTAAAACCTCAATTATTTATTTTAAAGATAAATTTAGAATTCATTTTTTCAGTGACATATTTAAAAAATTTAGTGCCTAAAACAATTTTTGATTCGGAATTTTTTCTGCTGACGCATTCCTTTTCTATACAAGAATATGTTCGATATCACTAATTGAAAAACGAATTGATAAAACTCCAGTCTGCTGTACAATTAAACAATAATGATAATTACATTAAAAAACTGCAGGATATTTAAAGAAAAAAATATAAAGAATTTTTTTGCAGATTTTATGCAGATTAAATTGGAAAAAAATTCAGATTTTTTGCTGTCTTACAAAATTCTGCAGAATATTTAGAGAAAAATATAATAAGAAATTTTTTTGCAGATTTTATGCAGATTAAATTGAAGAAAAAATGCAGATTTTTTTCCGTCTTCAAAAAAATCGGCAGAATTCTTTAAAAAACTACAAAAAAATTTTTCTGCACATTTTTTTTAGCTGGGCATATCAGGAATATATCTTCATATAGCGATGGTCTTATCGAGCAAAATTTTGAACTACTATTGCATTTATATTCTTTAAAAAATTCCATTCAATTACTAGCATAACCCTGTTGCCAACAAAACAAGATTTTATCTCCTACGTAAAGTAGCCTTGGAATTCCTCCACTTCATGAGATCAGGCTTGAGATCAATATAATTGCTGCGGAGGATACAAGAATCAGGAAATTACTAACTCTAAGCCAGTGTAAAGGAAACACCTTATCAACTTCTACCATCGAAATTCATGGCTTGCTGAAACTGCGATTTTCCAGATAATGTGTTTCACAAAGCAGCACGTTTGCGTTCACTTAAAGTTATTCGCTAGCGCCATTAGCAATAATTCTACCTTAAGTTTCCCTTTCATTGCCTTTTCCATCTCAGCCTCAAATTCATTACAAAATCAACGAAAATATTACACGCAATCTGTTATAGTTAGATTTTTATTTTGAATAAGTTGAAGTGACGCTTTATTCAAAATCGAACTTTTGAGGAGTTTCCTAGTGAAACACAGACGATTTTTTTAAAATTTTATAAGAAGAATTATAGTTTTAAAAAACAATTCCACCATATAAAAGTGATTTCTTGTTGTTTATTATAATTAATTATGTTCGCCACTTGCCTTTCAATATTGCATTCGTGATTCTAAATTATCTCTGCTTCCAGAGTAGCTTTCTGGCTAAGAAATAATTTTTCTTTGAGAAGCTGATGATTTTCTCAGGACAACAAAGCCTGGCCTATCGTTTGTGATATAAATTTCCTTTTAAATCTATATATATGTAAAGAAGAAAATATGTGTTTGTGTTCGTTTTCTGATTCTTTATGCACGCTTACAGCGTTGGACAGTGACCAAATTTTACATAGTGATGGATTAACACAGGAGAAAGTCAAAGCAGTAAAAATTATTTTAAAATTTGAATTATATTTTTATTTATTTAATTTTAAATGGTAAAATCGGACGTTTTTTGCCTATTGTTCATTTACAACAATACTTTTCATTGTTGCAATGAAATTGAAATTGCTTTCATTGTTTAAACAAATATCCGTTTGCGTATTTCTCTTCCTTTGTTGAAAGTTAAGCTAATATGTTTTGTTCCAGCTAACATGTTGTTGGATGTAAAATGTGTCGCACTAATTTAATATTGGAATCAAATTCGAGTTATCAGCTACTTGAATTATAAAATATAAACAACAAGAAAGAAACGCAAGCCAGAATTCCAGAAATTGGTTTCAAGAATAAAGGAAGGGCAGACTAAGCGTTGGGAAACAAATATAAAACGTACATTAAAAAAATACTATGAAATATTTTTAAAACATTGAGCGTCGATGATCCTTTTACGCAAATGTATAATATACTATTGATCCATGTATAAATTGCACACAAAGAGTCGATATTTTCTTTATTAGATTATGTTTTAATTTAAGTTGAATAGTTATTATTCTCGAATTGCTATAACTTAAATAAGACTAATCTTGTCTGAATCTGAAATTCAGCCTTACGGCTCTCGTAAACACTAATGGGTCAATTTTGTTCCAATTTCACCATTTTAGAAACTTTAGTAATATCCTTTCCCTAAAAGAATGGTTTAAAAAACACGCCGCTGAAAATCATAAATGAAACAGAAAACTTATATTGTGTGCATTAAAGTTTTCTAAAAGATTCAAATTAACTCTGTAAATCATATTTTTTTCAATCGTTATATTAATATTGATGTATACGTCAATATTAATACCGATAAAATTACTATACCGATAAAAAAGAAACAATGAAACGCGGATGTTTCAGATCTGAATATTATGATCTTCAGATCTTTCTATTTACGTTCATAAATGTTTTTCTTGAAGTAATCAAGGTGCGATTAATGACCGTGCATCATTTTTTGATACCAAACAAAAATGTCCGTATTTTCTAAAGTATTTTTCCAGCTTGCCTTCGGCGACTTCCATTGTTTCATGATACCATTTGATAACCATCATACTCTTTCAAGTTTCACAGACAGCAGTTTGATGAGGAACCAGATATGTGCTTGCTTGTTAAACCATAATTGAGCACTGACTTTATATGGAATGCATGTCATTAAAATCAACTAGCAGTGGAAGATGACAAATTTATTATAATGAGAATATAAATGAATATTCTCATCAAATATTCAATTACATTCTCCTTAAACCTATTTATAAGGTATAAAGGAAAAAAATTATTAACATCGAGAGAACAAAGCATTGAAAAAATTTTATATCCGCGAAAAAAAAGCCCTTTCCGGCGCGGTGGTCACAAATGAGGACACTAATTTTAAAATTTTCTAAAAAAATCCCTTTCCACTTTGAAACCCGGAAAATTGCAGAAAAAGGCAGCTAATAGTTCTCCTCTTCGAATGTAGATGGCAGCACAATGAAATATCGCTTACATTTTGGAATAAATATATATTTAAAAGTACCCCAATTTCTTTTAGTTTGTTACGTTTGCAACTTTAACAAATTCCCTCGTCCATTTTCCTCCAATATTCTAGAAGTATTAATTCATGATCTTGTGTCAGAGTCAATATTAATTTGTGAGTATATCAATATGCCTGTCTCCGATGGTGTCCTCATATGGGGTGACCCCAAAGGGGGACGATCCCTCCCCTCGGAATGAGGTAAGTTAATTTTTTTTTTGTAGATTCTATGTCTAGACAATAAACTAAGCCCATGATGTTATGCATTATTTTTCAAAAAAATTTATTCCTTGCGCCGGAAAGGGTTTAAACATCATCGATGTTAGCTAATGATGGTAACCCTGAAAACAAATCCAATTACTGATTCCTATATTCAATGTATCCCTGGTTTTTTAAAAAAACTGGTTCTACTTTAGATATAAATCCAAGCGAACTTAAGAAAATGATATATACCGCAAATCCGTCGGATATAGAAACATCATCATCTATTTTGTTTACTTTCATAGGTGTTTTTCCTCAAGAAGTATGATATGATTTCACTAGTCAGTCGACAAGCCATTTTTAGTTTTTGCACAATAATTGTATTAATCTTCATTTAGTCGCATCTGTCAACTGTTTTTGATTTTTTTCTTACCGAATATTCATTCACATTATCATTAAGCCTATTTATTATAGGTATAAAGGAAAACATTATCAGGACTAAGAGAACATGTCATTGAAAACATTTTATATCCGAGAGATGCATTGCGACCACTTGAGGATGAAGTTGATTCAGACTAACAAAGTGTTAAACATCATCGATGTTAGCTAATGATGGTAATCCTGAAAGCAAATCCAATTACTAATTCCTATATTCAATGTATCCCTGGTTTTTTTTTAAAAAAACTGGTTCTACTTTAGATATAAATCCGAGCGAACTTAAGAAAATGTTATATACCGCAAATCCGCCGGATATAGAAACATCATCATCTATTTTGTTTACTTTCATAGGTGTTTTTCCTCAAGAAGTATGATATGATTTCATTAGTCAGTCGACAAGCCATTTTCAGTTTTTGCACAATAATTGTACTAATCCTCATTTAGTCGCATCTGTCAACTGTTTTCGAATTTTTCTTACCGAATATTCATTCACATTATCATTAAGCCTATTTATTATAGGTATAAAGGAAAACATTATCAGAACTAAGAGAACATGTCATTGAAAACATTTTATATCCGAGAGATGCATTGCGACCACTTGAGGATGAAGTTGATTCAGACTAACATAGTGTTAAGCATTATAGACATTAGCTAATGATGATAACCCTGAAAGCAAATCCAATTACTGATTCATATATTTAGTTTAAGTAATAGCAATATCCCCCGGCGAGCATGTCATGTCCACCTATGAGAAGCCGCCGGATAAGTAACCGGGTTCTCCCTTCCCTGGGGTCTAATAATAGTTGGGGTCGAGTTACCTCCCACCAGTGATAGTACGTACCTCATTCTGGAGGTGTTGGGCCGTAGCCGGTGATGGCTATTAGGACTCCGGCCTCAGTACTTGAGCTATTGCAGCGATTGTTATTTAATGTCCCCAAGTGCCAAGGCTAGACGCGAGTAACTCTGTTACGCTACGTAATGACAATGAATCTGCTCTAACACACTTGAAATGTTGCATTTAGTACAGTGTGTTATCTGTGTCTTCGCTTCTGGCTGCCAGTTCTTGATGTAAGTGCTGCCGGTGCAATTATGTTGCTTAGATATGTCAACTGGTTAAATATGACATTTATCTCAGTTTTCATGTGATTGCCCCTGCCAACCGATTACATTAATTGTGTAAAAAATCTTCTGTAGAGGTTTTCTTGTTCAAATTCCACGCTATTTATATTATTAGAATTATTCAGATGCAGTATTTGCACAACCAATTCTGAAACAAGTATGGGTGGGATGGTGTGACGATAATGATAATACTTTGCTTATGCTATACCCACCAAAAAAAGGTTTGAGAAATGTGTGCGTTTCTTTTAAAGATAAATACATCGCATTGCTTCGTCACTAGCCAGATCAACGTTGTGAGATTATTTAAAAAACTAGTAATATATTGCCCAGTGAAAGTGTGCAATCGAACAATTTTAGTACATTGCATTTTCTGATGCATTTCTTTGTTTGACAATGATTAAATATTTACAACCAAAATCGAAAGTTCTACAACTCCTTTAATTTAAATATAATTAAACTAATTATAATTAATTAACTTCTAATTATAATTAAACATGCATATATGTTCTGAATAATCCCTACGAAGGAAATGCTACTCAATTACCGTAATAAATGAAGTTCCATAAGGCGCAACCAGAAATTGCTAAGTTAAGGAAATTACTGTTTAATTACCGTAATAAATTATCAAACACCAACCGGTACAACAAATAGTTTACCTGTTCTAAGAGCATTCATTATTAGCCGGAATTAATTCCTATTGAAGGTTTAACTTACGAACGAAGTCTTAATTACCCATCTTCCTTCTCAAGTTTCCACTCCTTCTCAAATTCATCACCTTTGAGTTGCTACAGAAAGGCCAACTGAGACGTCGGATGATCACAAAGGATTCTCTTCAACAAGCTTGGATAATAAAAGATAGCTTTCTTCTCACTAGAAACCCTAATGCATTTCCGGCGGAAGATAGTTGCCTTATTTTTGCTCCGAAGATTTGCCGAATGGTTCGTGTGACAAAGAATGTGTTTTAATTAGGCTTGATTAACTTTCGAGTTAATAAATTACCTCTTGACGCCTTCTTCATTGTTGTAAAAGTTTTAATGAAGACGGTGTTATTTTTAGGGGGGGGGGTAAGTCTTCTTTTCTTGCGAAAATTGATAAATCCGAACAAAAGCAATTAGTTTCCGGTTGATAGGACAGGTGATATATTAAGTGCTGATAGTGTAGTGCGATATTTGTGTCTGATAGGATGAAAAACAAAAAGAACAATTCATTGATATTCATAAGAGACATTGACTGCACCGTAAGAAATCACTCAGGGTCAAACAATCTTTTGATCATTGTATAATCCTTTCATAATGAAACAGCTTTCACTGAGATAATTCTTTGAAATTAGACAATATTCTTCTTCAGATAATTATTAGTATTGTGTTTACTCAAATGTGCATTCGATCTAAGTCAACACTGGGACTATTGGAGATTATCTTCAATATTTTGTTACGTTTCTTTGAGGAAGCTTCTGAGCAATCAAACCACTGTCTAAAATTTGAACCACATATACTGTCTGTCCGCCCCGAGAACTCTGCTAGCCAAGTTGTCTCGTCGACGGCGGTCGTTATAGCAACTGTTTATGTTAGGCAAGATACATTTCAAACAGGAGGAATCCAACGCAAGTCGGGGTTTCATTTATTTCTTGGCGTCAGTTTGCGGATGTAAAATGAGTATATCATTAGTGAATTTCTACCTACTCGAAATGGATTCCTTCTAAAATAACAAGTTTCTATAGAGAGCGCCGTCAACGAGACGATTTGGCGAGCAGAGCTTTCATGGTGGACAGACAGTAGACTAGTCAAATATCCTCACACAGCACAAAACCCATGGCAGATCTTTGGTGGAATCGTGAATCGAAACTAATAATCGGAAATCCAGCATGACGGTAGCCTCATAAAATTGAAAAGCTAATAG
>BGPR01000562.1:414392-428049 GCA_013235015.1 Araneus ventricosus | reverse complement strand
AAATATCAGACCATCTAAGACGTACATTCAGCTGTGAGAGAAAACATCGAATCATTATTCGTACGGTATCTGAAGAACAGAGCATTAGCTGTGTTTCAGTTGAGTCTATCCTGACTGATGATTTGGGTATGAGAAGTGTTTTAGCCAAGATTGTGCCGAAACTGCTCTGCAGACCAAATAAGACCGACCTTTAGCTGCGCTCGTTCTCTTTGAATGTGGGAACACTTTGAAATTATTTTAACAAGGGAAGAATTGTCAGTTCATAGATATGATTCAAGGAAATAGAGCATTCAGTGGGATCGAACGCAGTTTGCAGTTTGGTTTTTCATGCAGGCGAAGGTTGCGAATGCATTTTTCAAAAATTCTACTGTACAGAGGTGGAGGGAACTACAACCATATAACTTGTGGCGAGTGCGTTCAAGGTCAATAACTGCCAAGCGTGTTTCGTGTTCTTATAAACAATCAAATTATGAAAGTTTGGTATGACGATTTTTGAATTACTTTGTAACACCCGCTGCTTGTGGATACAGGATTTCTTTGACGACGTCCTGCAAGTTGGCTACAGTCGAAGTAAGGCTTTTCAAACGGTCGTTGAAATCTCCTTGTCTTTTAGCTATTTGTTCCTCCGCTGCCTTTTCGCATAGCTTGTTGATTGCTTCTTCTTTAGCTGACCCAACCGATGACTGTTCCTATACATGAAAGACGAACAATTTCTGCTTGAATGAATTTTATTATAAATTTTGAAATTCTAATGCTTAGGATTTCTTTTATTAATTGTAACTAATATCATGTATTCATATCAATATTTAAAAACGTTTTAATAAACTTATATGGAATTACGTATGCAATTTGATTTTTAAAAACTAAAATATAATTAATTTCATGAATTGATAATATATCGAGGTATTTAGAATCTGATATACAGGGTCTCCCTTAAAATCACAAAAGTTTTGCCTTGGTGTGTTTAAAATAGCTATGCGGTACTCGATGAGACCACTTTGAATACAACCAACAGGCAAAATTTGGAATTAGCGGTCGTACCTCGAAAGCAGTACGAGATATGGAAAAACTGATAATGATAAAGTTGAAGAGCATTACCGGTATAGTACGAAAACATATCTCGTACACATTAATGCTAAAAACATAATCCATAAAAAGAGAACTTGTTCGGTTGTGAATACCAAAATTGTGACGTTTCGAGTAGATTGTATGCCTCTCAGAAGTCGAGTTTGTAAAATCCTGATCGAATTGAGTGCTAATCCGTACCGGCCAACACTTCTGCAAGCATTAATAGCAGGATATGTTGAGAAATGTTATGTTCCTTGTAGCTTTATCAAGAATCACTTAGAGTTCAAGCCAACTTTCCTTTTAAATATAATTTTGCCGGAAGAAGCACGCGTTTCTTGCAATGACGTGTTCATCAGTCAGAAAAACATAATGCCAGTTTGCTGGAAAAGCCGTTCTGCCAAAATAGCCGGGCATTCGACAACAAATGAATGATATCCCAATGCATCATCTGCCTTGTTGCACAGCGCAAAGTGGAAATTGCAGTCCAATCCTTTCAAAAGATTATTGTAGGGATATAAAAAATACCCTCCCCCCAAAAAATGAGCATAATAACTGGTTAAATGTTGCATTCTTCCGCGTTTCGTGATGTCACATTTTGAAAAATGGGACCAATCAAATGCGGGTTTTTATCTCTTATATTCTTAACACTTATATGCGTACGATATCTTTTTTTTTACTAAATCAATGATAATAACTCCATAACTTTTTATTTGACCTTTTCTTTGTATCTTTAAAACGTTTTTGAGACAAAAACTAACTAGGAATTTTACTGCTATGCGCTGCTGTAATCGGTCTCATCACGTAGAAGTTTTACTGCTCCTAGACAAAACTTTTACGACCATTTCTATCACCGTTTTCAAGTTAAAGGGAGTGGAGGCTCAGAGCAAAAAGTATGTATCCTGTTTATAATTTTAGCCCTTGAAATCCCCTGAATAGAGCTTCCCGAAAGTGCCTTGCAAATTGAAATCACACATTAGAAACCGCATTTTATTTCGGAAATATATTTATAAGGAAAATAATGTGTTGAATGAAAACTAATACACGTAAAACTTTAAAAAAATCCTATGAAACATGAACATTTGTTTTTATTTAGTTACAGAACTTAATTTAAAGATAATATTCATTCGTCTGAAGATAAACTTTTTTCTTCCAATCTATTGCTTTTTAGAAATTTTCTTCAACCCATATTTTAAAAAGTAGAATTTCTCCGATGATTACCCTTAAAATATAATCAATGTAATTAAAATATGAAAAATCTGAAATTTTGATAATTTTTTAATTATATTTAACCTGCACATTGCATACGTTTAATAGATTTAAAATAAAGTTGATTTTTGAGTAAATCAAAATTATTCCGTATTTGCTCAAGCATTTTAAATCGAAATTGCACAATTCAAATACATTAAAAGTGGAGATAAATTAATTCCCAGATGATCAGTTTGGTGTCTAATATAATTTAATTTAGGAATTAAAGGCATAAAATAAGTAATTTCAAAATGTATTCATGTGTACGATATTTATAGCAAAATGCAGTTCTAAAGGATATTTCAGTAGAGAATATCAATATTGGAATGATATCGTCCTTAAATTTATAAAAATTAAAACTAATTTAATAAGATTCACTCTCAAATCTTTGAGATTACGCATTTTCGAAAAAAAAATTTTAACAACATTTTTTCTCTTAATTTCCGACCATATTTTTATTAAATCATGTAAAACTTCCAAACACATGCTTTGAATCTAAACTGTTGCTTACTCGAAACATCTGATAAATATTCTAGTTGAATATTCGCATTTGAAATGCTTTGAAATGATTAAATTAATTAAGCTTGTTTAAGAAATCACTTCAAATACAACATGCTGAAGCACATGTTTTATACAAGCTAAACAATTAATAAAAGTATTCACGGTGGCACACGTGATATTTCATAAAACTGTGCAAAATATCAGCTGAACAAAGAAAAATTTTTTTTTTACGGAATAATAAAAAATGGGAAAATAATTTTATCCAGCATTTTCTGAAATTTTAGAAAATCATAATTGTTCACAATGGAAACAAATTCTGCTGAGATAAAATTCCAGAAACAATTTGAAAGACAAAATCATTAATTGAAATTTCGGAATATCCGAATTATTTTATTTTAAATACATTTTATAAGTAATGGTAAAAGTAAAATAAATAAATATATAGAAAACTCAACATTTTTGAAAATTCATAAATGCGATTGAATTAGGAATAAAAATTGTTTAATTTGAATAAAGGTTGTTACGATTTTGATTGAAAATGTGATAAAGTTTCATTTTGTGTAATTGGTGTAGTTACAGAAATATTTTTAAAAACCAAAGTTAACATTTTGAAAGCTATTCTCCTGATTTTTAAATATATGATATTTAAATCTAGATCTAATTGCATAGATTGTTTCTAAATAAACAATTCTCTTATAATCAGATAAGTTTAAACAATGTATGCAGACAGTAATCTACAATAAAATTTGTGTTGATAGTTATATCTATCGTAAGGGACGGTTTCAAAACCGACAACAATTATATAAAATAATTTTAAATCCTCAAAAGACAGAGAAAATAAATCATTTTTAAAAAGTTATTTCACGATTTCAGACTAGTAATTTAAGATCTCAGAAACAGCAATTCTGAAAGACGTTTGAAAGTCCCCATCAGAGACAAAATAAGCGTAATATCGCATTTCTGATTAAGCAATCGAAAAACCGCAGTCTTGCACCAACATAATCGATTATCATTTATAATTTAAAGCTGCAATGCAACGCCATTGACGTAGAAGAAAATACAGACAGATTAGTTATGCACTTGTCGTGTTGATTCCCCTAATGGAATTGAAGTTCAACGTCTAAAATGCCAATTTTACCAGCAATTAGGAGAAGACAATATTCTTTTGTTCATCGCTTTTGCGTTTCTAATTTATAAAATAGATAATCATATCATGCGTCTTCATTTATTATTTCTTAATACTGGGTTTAAATATTCCTATTATTTTAACATTAAGAATCTAGGAAAAGATCATGTTCCGGGAATACATTTTGAATAATAAATAAATAATTCTTGGCCTTGATGATAAGAATTTTGGAAAATGATCATACCATGACGGAAAAAAATTGATGAAACGACTACAAAAACACATGTGTGTTTATGGATTTGGCAGGTAAGAGCATAGGATTTGTACAAGATCTTTATTTTTTCATGCATGACATATATTAAAAATGTTCAACTCTATACTTTTGCAATAAATAAATTTATAATAGATTAAGGAAATGTGATATAAGGTAGAGAAGGGAGAGGTGAATGTTAAAACTTTTTAGAAATGTGTAGAATAAATTAGAAAGGTCTCTGGTCGCCCCTGACCAAATTGAGACATCACAGTAATTATAAATATTGCATATTAGATTGCCCAGGTGTGTCTGATAACGTTATTTGTGAAGAATAGTTCCCAGAGGGGGTGCAGTTATGCATGCCAGCTCTCTAATGCGTCCCACACTTGTTCTATTGGATTCTTTCGCCACCAAGTTCAAGATAATCAGACAAATGTTCAGCGCAATGGAGACTCGAATTAAAGTCCTTGAAGAGAAAGTTATTGCCATTCAGGACGCTAAACAACTTGGCAAAAGGATTAAGAATTTCGACAGTGAATATCTAAACATTCATAACCGCACTAGTGAAAAAGTTTAGCTCAGTGCGGCCACTCAAAACGGTGCTCGCAAGTAGAATGCTCCCATCACCTTTATACTGATACCTTTCATGGATATTTTCAGGGTTATCGTACGTGTTTCACTCCTTTTACACTGCAACGCGTCTGGAAGCTCTCCAAACAAAAAATGGAACACATCTGTAAAGAGAACTTGGATGCCTAGCGTTGCGCTCCAATGACATCTGCTCCACTTCAACCGGGCCCATTTATCAGTCCAAATTAGCATATTTCTGTGTAGCGAAGGGGAATCCGATTGAATTACGTGGTAAACATTGACATTCCATTACCTTTCTTTTGACCTCTTGATAGAATTAACGTAAACCACCTTTTTTTATGGTTGCTCTTTTAACTTTTCACGCCAATGTCTACACATAATGTGGCTGAAGATTCACAATATATTAATATATTAGTAGTAAAAGAATAATTTCATATTATTGACTGTGAATTATGAAACATTATGGCAGTCGCATTGAAGTGGAAGTATTTGCTAATACTTCTAAAAATTAATTAAGATAAGGTGAATAACTTTATAAAATAAAATTATTATTAGGAAAATAACTCTACGAGGCATAAGGTCAGGTAGAACCACTATTTTGACTCCCTTGGTACACGACATTTTCATTTATATCAGAGAAGAAAGAGGTTTTTTTTTTTCCTATGAAAAAGAAAAGACAATTTTATTGAAGTACAGCCTTTGAGAAGTTTGGGGTAACTGAACTACTCTGACCGATTGAAACGTAAAACTTTTCTAAAAAACAAATCCAAGAGCAAATGGCTTTCTCGCAGTGTTGAATTTAATGGCCTAAATGTACTTGTTTCCCTTTTTTGTTCCTACGGAAGTATTTCATCCTGATTTCAAACATTTAATAAAACCCTCCTCAGTCTTTTGGCAGAGATGTGAGTAATTAATCTGGTAAGGTCAAGACATTTCTTGAAGTATTCCGCAAACTTACCTGCTCATGTAATTTGTTTGCCAACTCTGCAATGGAATCTCTTATCTCCTCGACAGCCTCTTCAAATTCTTCTCGATCCAAATCAAATCGTGAGTCTTTATCTCTCTTCACGAGAACAAACAAAAGAAAGAACTAAAGTTAAAAAAATATTCAATGGTAAATTTGATGAATGCTGTAACCTTCAAAATCATTTGCCATTATCCCACTGGGGCGTCTGACAATTTTAATATATTCTTGTAAATGGTGTTTGCTATTTTCCTTTCTTGTGAGATTAAACATCAATGTTTAATGTTATGTTTATATGCAAATAGGTTGGAACACATCTGCATATCTGAAAGAGTTCATAGTGGCGGATTTGCATACATTCCATTTATCTACAATCGTTTCGCTTGGTGACATTTTGTCCAATGTCTATTTCGATGAACACCGATTAAAGTGATGTATTGCCAACGGAAGACTAAATTTCTCTTGAAATAAAACACTGATATGGTTTATGGCAGGCTCATACGAAAGATGATAGAATGGACAGGTTTCTGGTAAATTTGACACAGATTTTAACTCGAATTGTATTTGCGGGATTCAATATTAAAATGTTTGGCGACAATTCGATTTTGCATTTCGCCAACGTGTCGGTGCTTGTAACTTGGGTTTAAATCCATGTATTTTGATGAAAATAGTGTCATCTTAAAGGATTTTAACTGCTCGTTTAGAATATGTACTTTTTGAATGTAGATCTGACAAAACCCATTTAAATTTGGATTTTTCCAATATTTTTAGCAAAATCATTTTATCCGCCATATCTTGCAAACGGTTAGAGATGGGACATGGTTGCTGTAGTGTTGTGAGGTCTCCCCTTCCCTCGTTCCCATGACAACAGACCACACAAGAAAACCCTAGAGCATCAGAGAGGAAAGCAAAAGAGCCATAAAACGAGTCGTAAAAACGGCCCGGTCTTACGAAAACCAGAGGGGTTCAGGGGAGAATGATTGCAGTATCGTCTGTGTAAGACCCTACAAGTGGAGACAGGCAGTTAAGAGTGACCGCTTCCTATGATAGCCCGGAAGGAAGGCGCACGACTGCGATTGGATGGTTTGTTCAGCTGGTGGACAAATCACTGAGAATTAATTCTTCGGCCACTCCCCTGGCTCTGAAGGTAGGAGTTTAAGAAGGGAAGACGATCGAGAGGAGATAGAAAGCGATAGCTGAGAAGTAAACACACGAGGTGCTACTCCATGGTGTTGGTTTGCGGAATCTGAACTTTGATGAAACGCGCGTTTTATTGACCCCGTGACTGTAGCCAAATGCTTGGCTGGACTAGCTCCTTTGGAGAGCTGTCGATTTGAATAGTAACATCCCTTTGGTGGACCGCTGGATTTTTAGCGAGTGTTTGCATTTGTCAAATACCTACCCTGGTATCTCTTACTAATCTTAAGTAGCCCTTTAGCCAGAGATTGGCTATAATAATCCCTGTGGTGGATTACTGCAATTGAGCGTTCGATGCACCTCAATTTCATCTACCGATCCTCGGTGTCTACATAACTCGCCCTGAGTTGTTACAATTCTCATAGTTCCTGAACTTGCTATCAGTTGCATCACGAGTAAACTCACCTTGGTAACTTCGACTAAATCAAGTTACGTTCATTATTGGCTCTCGCGATACATATCCAGGACTTACCGGGACTCCATTGTTACTCTTATTCTTGAGTGTACAAATCGTTTGTAATTTTGACCTGTAAATAGGCCAGTAATCAATAAGTTATATTAAATTTTGATGTGCTGTAATTCTGTGTCTGTTGATCTCTGATCAGACCCCGGTATCACTGGGCTAAGAACTACTTACAGTGTTTTATGACCCCCATGGGCTTTTCCGTCACTCTCTTTCGTTTGACAGCATAGGTCAAACTCACCCTGTATACGTATATACATACATACGGTGAGTTTTATATATATATATACAGATTTGTTCTGCCGGCCGACTCTTTTTCCTTTGTATATGCACTGTCAGAACTTTTGTATAATTTAAGATTAAAAGCTTCTTTTCCCTCGTGTAGCTAATCTAGGGATTTTTTAATAACTTTAGAGATAGTTTTGCTCCTCTTTGTGACTGGTATATTTATTTCTAGAGTGGAACGGCTAGAACAGTTAACCCCTAGAGGTTTTCGGAAGGGGGATATAGTGTATTCAAATAATTTTAAAATGAAGTAAGCACTTTCATGTTTCTTTCTTAAAATCCCCGTTTTAATAGAATATTTATAATGTCATTTTCCGTTAATCTAAAAGTTAAAAACGGATTTTGATTTAAAACACATTACTTTTTGAACTTCTTCGTATTCCGTCTTTTTCACCATATCTCTTTTCGTGCGCTTCATCTGTCGTTCAAGTGATTCAATATTTTGTTTAACCTGTAAGAAAAAAAATGCTAAATGGATCACTGGTTTTTATTTTGGCAGATATCTTAGGATGGAAGCACTCCAAATAAAAGCAAGTGTCATTATGTCGTTCAGTATAGTGTTTAGATAAAAATTAGAGAACGGTAATCTGCTCCAAAATTGCTGTTCTCTGAAGTAAAAATGTTCTGCTGCCTAATTTAATCCCAAACCCCTTTCTTACATTCCAAAATAAACGAATCATTATGGATATGCCATTTTTCTTTCCTTAACTTCAGTTTCAAAAGCATTTATGTTTTTATTCCACCTTCAGAATAAAGTGGAAAAAGAGAGCTAAACTTTTAAATGCTTTTATCGCTCACTGGGCAAGTAATGGTTCGCTTTTTTCGACTTTTCCACTGAAATTTCTGCCAAAGAAATTCAAAATGTTCTTACCCCTAAAGCTCAGAAAAGAATAAGTATTTCAGTGACTAAGATAACACTTGCATTTAGCCTTTCTTGCCTGCAATTAATTTGACCTGTATATTTCGGCGGAGATATGTTATCCTTGTTTAGTATAGCATTGTGTTATTCAGTGAAATATATAGCCATAATAGGAGTATTTTAAATCCAGAAAAATAACAAAAAACCCCGAGAGAGTAGCATTTAAGCTTTTTATTGATTTAAAGTGAAGCAATAACTCTCCAGTCTTCTGCTAAATTTTGTGCCAATCAGATTTCAAACTTTTCAGTGATAAGGAAAGAAAAATGGAAATTATTCTAAGATAATATTGGATTTCATTAGTTACCCATTATTTTATTATTTTTATGCTCATTATTTTTAACCTAATCATTAGCTAAGCAGTGGAGATGCTGCAGAAATACACGATATAAAGGGCTTTGTAGTATCCGTTCCTGAAACAAATAAATATAACTTTAAAGAAATTTAATAGAAAATTATGAAAAATTGTACACATATTTTTTATGATGGTGGTTTGTCTCGTTCACCAACACAATAGTCTTTTTTTCGTTTTAATTTCTTAGTAAAATGGAAAAAATAATCGAGTAAGTATTTTGGGCACTTTCCCTTCCACCGACTGGGATCAAAATTTCAGATGGGTCTTCAAATTGTTTATCAAGATCAAATACGAATTTCATTCATATACCTTGTTGCGTTTTGAGCTATTAAGTTCAAGAACAGTGAAACAAATTTAAACTTTACCTTTTGAGATTCATGTTAAAAATTGGATACAGATGTGCAATTTTGAAGTAAAGTTATGTGCTGAGATATACTCTTCTAGCTTGCTGAGCGTTTGAATGATCACATTCACATATGCGCGAAAAGACAAATCCGCAGGCAGCCAGCTCTTTGACAGATTTTGTCCAAAAAATGAAATACTTCAAAAACTATAGTAATAAAATTATTTGCCGAATTTTAAAAACCTTATGGACTACGCTTTGGCTACATAGTGTTCAAATTCACGCGGGTGGACAAAAGGAAACTTTCCGTACCATGGATTTCGTACAAATATTGTGTAAATACCACATACTCAATTTTATTTGTTGTCCTCGCTATGTTTTTTAATTATCATGCTCTCAGACAAGCAGGTAGTGATAATTCTCAAACTTTTCGGACGCAAAGAGGTCTAAAAGGTAGAGTTGTATCGAAATAACGAAGGCGAATTTTTTGGCAGTAAAAATACTTTATTTTTGTTGTATGCGAGAATGTTAAGGGTAAATGCAGTGCATTGTGCCAGTGAGTAAAATAAAATGAGTACAGCACAATCCCGGTTAACCAAACTAAAGGGGGAGGCGATGCCGTTTCGGATAACGATTTTTTCGGTTAAGCCAAGAAATCTATTACTATTTTGTATCTAATTACAGTATGTAATTCTGAAATGCTTTGAGTTCATTTCTCCAATTCAAAATCTTGACTTCAAACTCTCTTTTCAGGCTACACTCATGTTCTTTATTAAACTTAACGCTCCGCAGGGCGCAATATTCGCACCGGCGGGCGCAATGCGCCTGACAGGCACAGATAAACAATATCGTAACTAATATTACTAATTCCCATTGATTTTAATTTAGCAATCTAGAATTAAACACTTTCTATTTCAAGAAAAAAGTGGGGATATCGTTGCAAAAAGTCTCTCCTCCGCGATTATTTCCGTGCAGTACAGTATGTGATTTTGGATTTGCGATTTCGGATAACCCGGGTTTCGGATAAAACGAGTTCAGTTAACCGGGGTTTTACAGTAATTAAAATTTACTATGGTTTCTCTGTACCAAATATTAAAATAAATTTCAAAACATGCTTAATTTAATAATTTTCAAAGTGGGAATGTACTCTAATAATTGCTAATCTTTTATTTTTATAATATATTCTTTTGTTTTGTTAATTATTTACAGCTTCCATACCTGAGAAGCGTATTAAGGTATCCGACTGGTTTAAAATCGTCGTTTTCGATGAAATTATCAAAAACATTTTTATGACTTAATTTTGTAACCTGTTTAACCAGCTTTCTAAAAGTGTCTCACTTTTTACTCTACGTGAATTACAAATAGAGTTACAGCTGTTTTATTACCGAACAGTAAGCATTATTTTATGTTGCATGAAAACTTTAAATGTGTTTTCTGAGAAATGATATTTTTGAGGAAAACTGTCGACCGTAACAATGATTTCTCAAAACATTATTCAAGTATTGATATGAAATTTTCTGAGATTGTTTTCTGTAATATGCTCGATGTTTTCTTCTAAAAACTAAGGTCAATTTTAAAACCAAGTATTATTTTTAAGTGCTTAAATATAAACGAAAAGCATTTATGAAAAATTATCAGTTTAGTAACTATGTTCAGCTATATCTTAAAACTATTTTGAAGTACCAGAAATATTTAGAGCACAACACAGATAACTGTCATAAAAATGTACTCCTACAAGGATTTATGTATATTTAGAATACGATTTTGTCTATGGCTGTTAGCGTGAGGTCATATTTTGGTCATTTTTCTTCAAATTTCTCAGTTTTTTAAAAAAAATATTATTTTGAAAGCCTAATTTTACAACATTTTCATAGTTTTAAAACATATGCAGTTAAAAAATAACATTAAAAAAATATATAAGTTATTTTTCAAAAAAATGTCTCCGAACACAGTCGGATACCTTAAGCGTTTCTTAAAAATAAGCTTAGTTGTTTTGTAATGGACATGACTTGTATTTACAAATAATATTGATAAGATAGATAAGCTTAACACTTACTTTTTCAAGATTTTCTTCTAACGATTGAACTGATGTGAATAATTCTTGTAATTCAGGAGCTGGCCAGATTTCACTGCCTGTATTAGTACTTTCTTCTATTTTTATAACTTCTTCAGCTGTAGAAATTACATTTAGGAGATTTGATAAATATTTTGAATGAATGTGAAGATCCGTTATCATTAGATATTTCACATACAGAGGATAGTCATGAAATTATATGACAGTTTAAAGACTTATTCAGACTTTTGTTTGAAAAAATTTCAAAATTATGGAATTTAATTAATTATGAAGTCTGGATTATTTATAATTATGACATTATTTAAAATATAATAAGGATTTAAAAATTTATTCAGAATTGTTTGAAAAATTTGCTACAGCTTGGTGGTGAGGCCAAGGTTTCCGACTAGAGAAATACTGATTCAAAAAGCGATTCTGCCAATTATCTTTCCTTTCGAATCTTTAACCCTCTGATTCCTAAGACCATTAGAATACAACGACCTCAAAATACGGGAAGCCCGAGTCATCTTTCAATGATAAGGGAAATTCAGTTTCCCCCTCAAAAACCACTATCGCAGCTGGCTCTGTCCGAATTCTAAGAAAACCCCCTTTTCCCCAAACTCATCTGGACGAGACACTCTAACAAAGAAAGCACAGGCCACGGGTATGAAATTAATCACACTTAACGAAAGTGGAAATTTCATAGTGATATTCGGTCGGCCGCCGTCGTTTGCTTGAAGGGACGTTTAGGATGTTCCCGTATCGATAGAGTTAATCTCACCTTGAGTCTCAAGCGTCTTACCAGTGGTGTGCGGTGTAATAGTTGGGTGAGGGTCCTAACTGTCGTCCATATGATCTGATAGGTTCGAAATCAGTCGAAAAATTGCCGTCGAATTGATTCAAAATGGGACGATTATTTGAATAAACTAAACTAAATATTTTTAAATAATTATTAGAATAATTCTTCTTATGCATTATGGTATACTAAAAACACGATATATTGGATCGAGTTATAAAAAAAAGCACAAGATTTTTTATGAGATTTATGAATAGCTCATTTGATCTTCATGAGTAGCATAATGGTTTAATTTATTCTTTCCAAAAAAAAGTCTGTTAATTTTCTTTTAATATACAACTACTGAAATAATATTTTGCGAAATGTTGCTTTAAAAGTCAATGATTTAAAAATAAAATACAGACCACATTTTTACTTTTCTTCTCTTAAAAATGTTAAAATCATTGTTTGTTATGGAATTTAAAGATCCGAATAAGTCAAAACTCCTAACAGAATATCAAACGTAAACGTTTGAACTTAAATATAAAAGCTAATTAAAACAATTATCATTGGAAATATTTTTTTTCTTTTTAAGTTGTTAAGCAAACATGTGTAAATACAATTGCAAAGATTTTGAAAGATGAAATTGGAAGATTTTAAAACGTGGAAATAGTATTCAAGAACAGTACTCAAGAACTCGTCGACATTCTCGTATACTTGCACAATGTGATGCGTTTTGTATTAGACTATTGAAGTGAAAAAAATCGTGTACTGTCTGTCATGTCTTCCTACCAAGTTGTCTGGGTGGTGACGGTTGCTATAGGAATGGGTTATGTTAGGGGAGATCCATTTTGAATAGGAAGAATCCGACGGATGTCTGAATTTTATTTTATTCTTGGCAGCAGTTTGGCGGTCGGGGAAAGAATTAATTCTATAGCTCTTAATTATATAACCAATTTGGCACTAAGTGCGCAAATGTAACAAACTTCTACAAACTTCAACCTACACAAAATGGATTACCCGTCCAGCAATCTCTTTCTGTAGCGACCGCCACCATCCAGACAACTTGATGGGAAGAGATTTCGTCTCGGTACAGTTTAGATCTTCTTTAGTTGGTTTGCATGAGAGCAAAATTTGATAGAGCTAGACACTTCTGTGTAAAGGTCAAATACTGAATTTCTTCCGTTTTTGAGTTATCTTACTCACAGACAATCAGACAGATTTATCGAGAGACACAAATCGATATATGGTGTTTTTCTTTCTTTGGTCTCTATGAGAGCAAAATTTGATTCAGCTATACAACTTGTGTGTAAAGGTCAAATACCAAATTTCTTCCGTTTTTGAGTTATCGTACTCACAGACAATCAGACAGACTTATCGAGAGACATAATTCGTTATATGGTGTACTTTCTTTGGTCTGTATGAGAGCAAAATTTGATACAGCTATACAACTTGTGGGTAAAGGACAAATACGAAATTTCTTCCGTTTTTGAGTTATCGTACTCACAGACAATCAGACAGA
>BGPR01000562.1:388170-414382 GCA_013235015.1 Araneus ventricosus | reverse complement strand
TATCGAGAGACACAAATTGATATATGGTGTTTTTCTTTCTTTGGTCTCTATGAGAGCAAAATTTGATACAGCTATACAACTTGTGTGTAAAGGACAAATTTAAGAAAAATTTAATTTACTTACAAGATATATCTTCTTCCTGTCTTCGTGATATGTTTAATATGCCTAGTTTGTGTTACAGACGAGATGTTTCTTGTGTTCTTTTCTTTTACAAGGTAATAAATGGTTCGATCGATTGTACTGATATACTGAGCGCTATAAATTTCGCTGTGCCTACCAGATCTTTCAGGAACTAGGGTTCGTTTCCTAATGTTTATTCTAGATTTAATTACATTGACAGCTTCTCGTTGTATAAATTTTATAAGACTTTTAACAAGATCTCTGGCGAACTGGACATTTATCATATGTCTCCTACTGTTTTTAAATCGAATTGTTTTCAACTTTTATATATATGACCTGATTTCTTTTTCTTTCCTTACAATTGACTATACATATTAAGATTTTTATTCGTTGATCTGGTGTTTGTGTGTGTTTGAATTTTTGACCCTGGCTTTTTTAATTGGTTTTTTTGATTTGGTGTTCTACATTTTTTTTAAAAAAATGTGTGATTTTTTCATAATTTTAATTGGAAGGTGTGCAGCATGGACTTTTGGAGCCTCAGTGTATTTTTAGTGCTCTTGTAATTGCGTGTTTTCATTTTAAAACATTTATGTGTTTACATTTTTATAATTTATGAGGTTTTGAGCTTAGAACTGGTGTATTCTCTGCAGTTATTTTTTTTGTATGTGTGTGTGTTTTAATTCACTTTGTGACTTGTGATTTTGTACGTTTTTTATCATGCACTCTGTAAATGGAGTCACCTCTCTAGTGTTCTTTCCTTGAATAAATACATAAATAAATAAATATCAAATTTCTTCCGCTTTTGAGTTATCGTACTCAGAGACAATCAGACAGACTTATCGAGAGACATAAATCGATATATGATGTATTTGAACTCAGATAAGTCTTGAAGGTAGAAATTTACTAAAATCTCTCGGTCGAATAATTTCAAGAGCGCATTACTTTCTCTTCGTATGTTGGTATAATAGGAAGTAACAAAGACCCAAAAATTTCAAAAAATTAATTTTTGAAACTCACTTTCATTAAGATCAAAAACAAAATGCATTTTTATAAGTACAGGGAAGACCGTTTGTTTCAATTAAAAAATGTATTAATGGTGGGTCAACATTTAATTGAAATTCACTGGGAAGAAACTATGATCAGAAGAAAACTTCGAAACTTCTTTTCGTTTCGAAAGCTTGGTTTCTAATGCTAAACGTTTCAGATGTGTGGCCGTAAGGAAATTGCAACCGAGTTGGGAGATTTTAAAATATTTCATAATTTTAACCTTAATTAAACACTTTGTATGATTGAGAATTCTTTGCAATCATACTTAAGAAAAATTGAATATTTTCGTGAAAATAAGAAAACATATTAATATATCCTGAAAACCTTAAATAGATATGAAAGAGGTATCTTAAAGTATTATAACAAGGCATTTTTAATAAACAAAACTTTTCGAAATTCATGAAATATTTATAATCCAATAAAGGCGCATGTGCCTCGAACTGCATTCCTAATTCCATACTCACAAGATTCCACGTCCTCAATTTTTTCATCCAGATCCTCATCAATCTTTCCTATATCTGACAAGGATATTTCGCCCTTTTCTCTGAGTACTTTTGCCATCAGGGTAGTCGCATCCACAGATCTGTACCGAACAGTTCGCTCGCCAAGGCGGGATTCCCTCAAAATTTTTTTCAAAAGCAGATGCAGGATGTTGAAGTTCACGGCTCCTATTTCGGGCGTCCCGATCGCCAAATCCGCCAGTTCAAATAACGTATAAGTGTTCATTTTAGTTCTCTAGAAGAAAATATTAGTTTCATGTTAACGAAATAGAGAAAAATATGAGAAAACGTATTCGCTAATTGACACTGATTGATTGCTCTAATAATAAAGAGAGAACTGTTTCTAAAGAGGTGGGTTACATTTAAAAAATTCTATTATTAACAAAGCTAAGAATGGAATAATTTCAAGGTGAAGTTGGATAAAAGATATGAATATAATCTCAACATAAGATAAAATGTATAATTGACTATATAACAATTTGATATCACATTTAAATGTATTTAGAGTTCGTTTATTAACCCTCTCATACCGAGCGAGGCGGTCTAAAAATTCCCCCTTTAACAGATACGAAGGCCTGTCTGAGGCGTTTGGCTTCTTTCGAGGGGAGGAGAGGTTCTGAGATTGCTTAGGAGATAAGCAGGGTAGGGGGTTCAATTATCCTTGCCAACCACAGCCCATTTCCGTTCGCTTTAAGGAAAGGTCATAGCAAGGTTTGGGGTGGTGGGGAAAATGACCACCCGGGTTGGGAGAGTCCAATTCATGTCGTTCTCTCCCCAAAAGTCCCGTTTTTAAAAGAGTTCGAAGAAAAAAGTCGCCTTGGGATTAAAGAGTTAATGTCTTGATTATCAAAATTAGTTGAATAGTAATCTCTAATTCTTGTTGCTTATCAATAATACCAGATATGTTACTTTACTTTAGTCTACTTTTGAAGCCAAGTGGTATCTTTTTGAAACTTCTTAAAAGACCCCATATGGATGGATGTACGGCGCAAATTACTTCCGTAAAAAAACTGTGCACAATTAAAACATGGGCATTAGAGAAATTCATTTTCTGAAGCTTCTGCACAACTGATATTCTCTACTAATAATAAAAGAGAATGTGTGTGTGTCTGTGCATCCGTGTGTGTCCTTGTGTAGGTGTGTCTCTGTGAGTGTCTGTGTGTTGGTCGTCTACAGGGCAGATCGCGGGGCTTAGAGCTACGAAATTTGGCACACATATACTTTGAAACCCTTTTTTGAAATTTTAAACAGAATTTTAATTAATTAAAAATTAAACGAAATTTTAGGGTTTTTCCTTAATAACTTTCGAAAGTATTACTCGAAAGTCTTACTTCATATTTACACTCTCTGAAAGCACAAAAAATTACTTTCTCAATGATGTGAATTAAGTTGTAACACAAGTTTTTCTCTAATTTTAATGAATTTTTAAAAATATTTTTGGCATAATTTACAACAATACTTTTCATTGCTGCAACGCAACTCAAGCCGTTTTCATTGTTCAGACAAATATTTAAATGCTTATTTCTCTTTCATTGTTGTATTCTGAGACAGAAATCTAATAAATTTTGCTTTCACATTTTATTTCATCAAGACTTTTGTGAAATCCGTAAACCAAGCCCTCCGAGATATTGCATTGTTTACATTACGAAATATATCCATTTAGCTGAAAGTTAATTTTCGCTATGTTTTCATACTTTTCTCAGCATGTTTTAATTCAGCTAACATGCCGCTGGCCATAAACTGTGCCGCGTTATTTTAATGTTGAAATCAAATGCATATTTTACAAGAGGAATAAAAAAGTGAAGATAGTGCCGCATCTAATTAGAGGTTACATGACATGGCCAGTTATTTGACTCTATTAGGAACATTTATATAGACAAGGAACAGAAGAAGTCCAAGGTCACTAATAGAACGCGGGTTAAATAACTACTATAATCTGAAGTTTAAAATTACGTAGTTAAGAGAACCATGAATATAAAATGTTGCAAGATTCAATTGAAATCATATTCCCGGCGAACAAGCTGGTCGCCGAAGGCGGCAAGTTAGTACATAAAGAAAGGATTTTAAAATAAATTTTACACCAAAATAGCGAACTTTATATGTATGAGATAACTGCACTAAAAATCTGCATACAATCACAAGAACAGAATTTCTGGAAGAGTGCGGGATCGTTCTGCATATATATATATACACATATACGTATATATAAACATATACTAACCACTCCCTCTAGTAGTTCCGGATGGCGTTTGCGCACTTATATTCCAATGTGATTTTGGATTCTTATCGTATGCCTGAATTACCTTCTCATTTCGCCCAATTTTTTTCAAAACCCCTGTATATATATATATATTGTTGCAAAAAGTCTCTCTGTGGTGTATGGTGTAAACAGTCCAACACGCAGGATAATGGAGAATGAAGGTTTATTTACAAATATGCAGGAAAACACGTAACACAGGTACAGGAAACAATAGTCCTTGCACAGATTACCAATGTAAATAGACAACAATTCACAGGTAATGACAGTTCAGCACTTTGTTATCTAACAGCACAAACAGTCAGCAAATAACTAGTAACGACAATAGCAGCTCAGCTCACCAGCTGATTAGCTCACACAGCGGATAGAACTCCGAAGACGTTCGCGCTTCAAAGAGAAGTAACCAGTCGTTCGAAAGACGCTGTTGTGGTCCAAACGCGGTCTTATATACTCTCCCCGTTAGGCCGTGACGTCACATAGAATTTTCATGAAAATCCTAGATCTCGGCCCCTAATAGAAATATCGAGAAAAGGGTTGCATTTTCGGGAATAATCTATTTGTCGCCAAGGTCGCCAAACTTTTCGCCAAGTCGCCAAAATGGTCGCCAAGTTTGTCGCCAAGGTCATGCGTGCCACGAGAGCAGCTGAGGTCACTCCATGCTTCACCTTGTAAAACCCTCTTCCCAACCATAAGACCTGCATTGCTGGGAAGCAACTTTCCATGACTGTAACAATATATATATACGTTACCGTTTAAACGTAAAATTAAGTTATTTTATAGAATAACTAGGTATTCAAGTAGGTAATTCATGAAATTCCTAGTTATTCTATGAAATAACAGATCGCACGCTTTAACTGTAACATATATAATTAAATTTTCGTATTTCATAATCTATTCATATTTAAATCATTTCGTTTTAAAGCTAAGATTTATAAAACGCGTTTTAATTCATCAAAAAAATTAGCGGTCAGATATGAATAATTTGAATAGTTTTAAATTCATATAAAAAGAGAACAATTACATATCGGGATTCAGTCATCCTTTCCAACTATAAATTATTATACAAAAGGTTTTCTTTTCGTTATGAAAGACAATAACTTCTAATTGATAATATGAATTTTGATTAAACTTTAATTCATTCAGTTCATTATTAAAGTTGTTTTTCTAAGCTATATAGTCACATCCATTCTTTATAGCTTAAAATAGTTGAATAGCATCACAACATTGAATTTCGTAATCAAATTTATTGCTTACAGGATTAAAATGTTTTCATATCAAAAATAACGTTAAGTTAGTTAATAAATTACTTTAAAATGAGGCTTTTATAAATTCCATAAAAGAGCAAATACCTTCCAGAATAAGAGACGAAAAATCAAAAACAAATGTCTCAAGAGCTTAGCTAATTAAATTCTATAAATAATGATGGAATTTCAGAAGGAATGCTGGATAATTAGTAAGATAAAAATTATATCCAATGATTAGCAGGTATGTATTGTCACAATACTTTTCGTTTATACAAAATTTGCCTGTTTAATGCTTGCAAAATTAAATTTAAGTAATGCAAAATATTGATTGTTACTCTGCTTTCTTTGGTTTATTCTCTGCATATAAAGTTCAAAGTGATTTATGAAAAAAACGTTATTGAGAGCTGCACTTTATTGGAAATTATTTTTCTATATTAAATCTCTAGAAACCTTACAAAAAATCAATATTTCAATAACTTTGAAAGAGGATAAGTGTTTCTAACAGATATTACAGCGAAGAAGCATTTTTTAAAATTTTATTTCAGCTTATTTAAGTATAAGGCCTGAATGTTTAGCATTGCAGACACTGTTACGTGATATATCCTGTAAGAATATATACTGAAATTTATTTTAATTTGTTGAAATTACAGTTATACCATTGAAAAGTGGGTAGATTGTACAGTTGCCAATTGTCTGCCAACCAAGACAATTTTCGAGCCATAGCTAGCCATGTTTTACATTAGATTTAAGAGTATTAACTTATTAAGTGGTATGCCTGGAAAATTTCTGGGCTTTGGTTGAAATCTAGAATTTGGTACACGCTCTTAAAATGGCATCAAAGCTAATGCAAATTTTACTTGCCAAAGTCCAATCAAGTGCAGCGGTCACAGCCTTGCTTTGACTATTTAGAGGTGTTTTAAGAGCGTGTACCAATATCTAGATTTCAACCCGGGATTTCCTCTACTGCTTCAAAATTAAGCCAATTAAGAGGTTAAATTCATTTTGATGACTGCCATCATAATTGTTGGCGGAACAGTTGCCAATTTGACCACGGCGCAGTATTTTGTTTCAAGTTTTGTCAAAAAATTGAATGTTTAAAGCTTTTATTAATGGATAAATGCATAAAATATATACTTTAAGCAATTATAATAATGAAGGTACAGATTTGATATGCTGTATCACTGGTGATTGGTGATTTTTTTCAACAGCTTCAATATAGGACCCCATTGGAGATATTTTCTTTTGGCTACTTAACGATACGATGTTCGGTTAGGCGACAAAAAGTCACCAATACAAGATTATCGCCAAGTTGTTCCGTAAGGAATTATAAAAATTAACAAAATCTTAATATATTGGCTTTAATATAAGTACTTAATGGAGTAGCTGCTTCTTTAGTCTCTTTTCTGATGACAAAGCTAAAGAAAAAAAAAGAATTTTAATTTATGGCAATCAGATTCAAAGAAGAAACGTTTAATTATTGAACAATTTAAAAAGCAATTAATAAGTTATAAATTATAATCAAACGAAGACTCTAGTTTCAATAAAAGGGTTGAAATCTAGAAGTTGGTGCACACTCTTAATATGCCGCCAAGTCCCCCAAACAAATTCAAAAATTTTTTGCATTAGCTTTGGCGACTTGGCGCCAGTTAAGTGCGGAGGTGAAGGTTTTGCATTGGCGATCTGGCGGCATTTCAAGAATGTGTACCAATTTCTAGATTTCAACCAATAAAAGTTATAACACTCATATGAAACGATGGTTTTGACATGTCAAGGCACACGCTGCTAGTTTATCGAAGTTAAGACAAGACTATCAGAAGAAACATTGTTCATATTTACTATTTGATAGTGGTTAAACTATGAATGGTAAAACATTTTTTCTTACTCTCTGTCAGAAAAAAAGTGCTTCAAAAACAAATTTCAAAGACTAGAAGTAAATAAGGCATTAAGAGATAAAAAAAATCGCATAATCTTACTTGGAAATATAAGCTCTTATATTTTGTTTACAATCATACATCAAAATTATCCCAAAAAGAGAAATTAACCTCAGCATTTGCTGCGAAAAGCGCTTTTGATTTGCTTATTTGTACTAATTTCGTATGCTCTACTTTTGAAACTCGTCTTTGCTTTTATCAGCACTTTTCTTGTTATTGTTTTTACTTATCAATTATTTTTTGAAACGGAAATAGAGCTTCGCATTACATTACTAATGCACGTTATTATGGCAAGAAATCAACCATTTGTACTGTATGATATTTTTCTACTTTTTATTATTTTTATGAAATCGAAAGATAAATACGAAAGGAAATTTTTGAAAATAGTTTTGTAAATCAAAAGAGAGAAAGTTTTTTTTTTTAATCTTATGTTTGATTGCCACTGTTATGCACTTTAAAGAGAAAGGAATTTAAAGAGATTCAAACGGTTCAAAATAGTTCAGAAAAATGTTTTTCGCCAGTTTGGATTACTATATCAAAATTTCAAACACTCACTTTTATTTTAAATAATTCTTTTGTATAACCGTATTCTTTCATCTACAGTTTATAATTATTTTTATAGTTTAACATTGCCTGTAACTTAATATAATAGTTTATGATTCCAAGCTCGTAAGTTAGTTCCGGAAAAAATGCTTACATTTTTCTCTCAATATTTTTGCTTTTAGATTTATCTCATTGTGTATATGTTACGATTAGTGTGGATAATCGGTTATTTTGCGTAATCATTGCACTCATCATGCATAATAAGCAATTTACCGTATTGAATGTTACATATATATTTTCCTTTTTTCGTTCTGAGATTTAGATATGATTTTTGAATTTAGATTCATTCAATGACTTTATAATTAATCTCCATAATCTCTAGCACATATTTAGATAAAATTTTAATTTGTTATCACTTTTTGGTATTTTAAATTATTAAAATAGCAACAAGATTAATTCTGTGTGGCATTTTCAATCAATTTGAACTTTATATTAAGCTTTCGAATAGTCAGAGTGAAGTATTAGAAGAAATTGAACTTAGAGTAAAAGTTAAGTTTAAGGTACGAAGCCGTTCCTCTCCACTTTGCATCGCCAACTTTTTGTCGCCAAGAGCAAGATGGTTTGGCGATGTGAGAAGATTTGGTTTGGCTGCGCAGTGAACATTTTATTGTTCTATTGCACACGCGATGCCTGAGGTTCCGGACAAATGTTTCAAACTTAAAAAAAACATCAGCGATTTCGCTTTCAGGAAAGCAGGAACCTAGTAGATACGCTTTTTCTTTCAAAGTTAAGAATCTACTCCTTCCCTTAAACTTAACATTAGTCTAGTGTCAATTTCTAACATAATGAGACAAGGTTTTCAGTGACTGGCTGAAAAATGAAAAATAATAATTTTCTTAAGCGAAATTAGTACAGTAATTTAATATTGACGAAGGAGTCCATAGTTTAATCTCTCATCTGTCAAATCTTAATCTGTCGTCGTTTTCAGCAGAAAACTAAACTACATCATGTTTATGAAAATATATTCACAGTATAGAATTGGTAGGTAGTCCTCGCTTCATAGACCCGAGACTAGCACTTTTGAAACATTTTACTACGGAAAGGCAAGGTAGACAGGCAATGAGTAAGATGAGAGCTTTGCCGGAGTTCTTTGTTAAATCAGGACTTTCGTGCGATTAGGCTAACATTCTTTAGTTAGTCGTTTTTATTTGCTATTTACAACAAATCAATGAATTAAAATAAAATGTTTCTATGTATTTCAAAGTCAAATGTAAACATCTTTCCCTCCAATTTTCACTTCACCCCTATTGTGGTGAAATGAACTCCGCGTAAAAACGCGGAGGGTTTTCGTATATGGGAATATCAGTATATTAGTTGTTATTATTAAGTTGTTATTGTGGTTGAAAAATATACAATAGTCTGGGGTAAAATAAATTTTCAACTATTTTATCAATAAAATCATATATCATATTTTATTGATATATGATTTGTTGTCTCTTTGAATTCAGATAACGTTTGGAGTTTTAATTCCTACCCTCTTGGAAATAAAATCGTTTTGTCAAACACAAGTATATGAGCCTCTAGAAACAGATGTTTTACAAGCATAATATTTCACACATCTTTGAATAATAACTGTATTTCTTACGGTAGGAGTGCAGAACATTTAGAAATATAAGAATATTTAATTATATTTCTTTTACTGCAAATTTTAGCTATCAAAAATAATGCAGATTAGCATTCCATAAAACAAAACATTTTCACTCCGACTATTTTTATACATAAAAAATTCTAATAACTTTAATGCCTTTTGAATTAAGGTTATTAGATACCTTGCATCTCATTATAACCTGCGCTTTTTGTGAATTAAATACGTTTTATTCTGTGGATTTAATAGCGTCTTCCTTTTTAGTTAAGAGTAAAATAACAAAGTAAATTACTCTATTAAAGCCATCATTTAACCGTCTGGACTTCTCCTGCGATGACCATTAAAGTGTAGTTTTCTACTTCAATGAGGCCATTCGTTGCAAACTCTTTCTTTCTCTTCCAGATGGACATTACAGTCTAAAAGGTCGCTATCTTAATAACTTTGTGTCTCCTAAATGTGGTCTCAAAATGATTAGAAAAAAAGATAATCGCTTCGACAGTCTTCTAATTAAAAACGATTTCTTCTCATAGCTTTTGTGACTATCCTTAAATTCTTCACATTATGTGTTTAGCTATGCGAATTAAAAAAAATATTTAATACGAATTTTTAATCCACTATACTTATGAAAAGGGATATGTATGAAGAAGAAATTCGAACTCTGAGCCGAAACCATGTAGTGTAATAATGTCTTATGCTTGATTCGTCTGCCTTGTCGATGTCTAGCTAGATTGCAAAGAGAATGTCAGACTAAAATCATTATCGTGTTAAATACATTATTTATTTAATCGTCAGGGGTTGTTAAGTACTTCTTCTCTATCGTTTCTGAATAAAATTTACAGATACATAAAACTATTTCAAAATGCGAGAGATGTCTATCAAATAGTAAAATAAAAGTTCTCAAGCAAGTCGTGAAAATTAAATATTTTTTAAATATAAATTTACATGTTTTTTGAATTAAAGGTTTTACTTTGAAAGCCGATTCCGCAGTCAAAGAGACCACTGAACTATTCAATAGAGAATTAATAGTCAAAATCTATTGCATCCGCCATTGTATAGAAAATCTTTAAAACACTTTTTAAACTAAAGAGAAAATTACGCGGGAAAAATTGATAAAAATGTAAAGGGATGAAAAAATTTTCGTGCCATAATATGCTCCGAAGTTATTGAGTAAAATCTTTAAAATTCCGATTTTTTAAAAGTCTAATTCAAATTTTGAAACACCCTTTCTTTGTGAACTTCCGCTACCCAAAAAGTAACTGCGTGTGAAATTTGGTATCTCTCTTTCGAACGGTCTGCTCTGTAGAGTGCATTGGATGTTCTTCGTATCATGCATCCAACATCAAGCAATTTACAGAAAGTATGCCAAGGTGAAATCATTATCATGTTAAAAATTCAACGACATTTTGTATAGTTTGGTTTGGCTTCTTATGCCGCAAAGACCAAGGATTTGATCCTACTGCTCCGAACGAAAGGTAAAAGTCATGGCAATGGAAATTGAAATAACAGCATTTGTAAAAATGCTCTATAAATTATTAACATAACAAGAAATTCACCCGTTATGGTTTGACGAGTGCAAATTGCCTCTTCATTCGAGAGATTTCCCTTAACATTTGACGTGTTTAAATAGATATATATGCAAGAGAAATGTCTAACATTGATTGAAAACAAATAAAATAAACATATGTTTTATGACGGGAAATATTGTTTTTTATTTACATATTATTTAAATACTTCTTTATTCAAAAACCCTCTTGGTAAACAACATTTCGCGTGAAGTATTTTTCGTTGTTTAATAATTTCCCTTGTACTTCAGATGTCTTTGTGTACATTTTAACGTGATTAGGAATCCTAGACCTTGAAAGTGCAACATAAAGGCTGTCCATGTGAAAAGACAGGCTCATCGAGGTAAATTCCAACATGATCGAAAGTTTGCCCCTGCGATTTGTTGATAGTCATCGTGTAAGCTGGACTTAATGGGAACGAATGGTAAATTCACGTCACTGGTGGCTAATTTAATTCTTGGCAAGAAAGCAACATCGCCACGATTGCATTCAGATACAATTTGGCGTTCAAACTATATCACGCGCATGATATACCACTGACGTAGTTTACTACTTTTTATTAAAAAACGGAAATTAATTTGAAATATATGATTAATATAATTTAAAATTTCTAGGGAACTATTGATCATAGCGAGAAAAAAAATTATATCAATCGATAGCAAATTTTATTTCACTATTTTAGAGCTATTAAATTTGAAATTAGAACGACAATTACTCTTTTAAATTTAAAATTACTGAAATTTAGGTTCTCTAACAATGAAATAAATATGTTTAACGTCTCGCAATGCTATGGCGCGAATTTTATTGTTGGTGACGTCAGAGCGTTACCGGAGGATCTGGGATATTACTAATATAATTTAAATGAGTGGGTAAAACTTGATGGACTTTGGGAATGTAAAACGATTAACATGAGCCATTTCATCAAGTAACGACGATAACGATACTGAAGGCGCTTGAAAAAAGTGTAAACGCTGATCTTTAAAATTTGTGCACTCTGTTAGTATATGGCATTGACATCGTGAGCACAATGCTGGTTGTTTTCCGAGCAAGAAATGAAGATGAGTATATCTGGTATGTCCAATGCGCAATTGAGTTAAAAGTGCATCCGCTTTCCTGTTTGAAAGAGAAGGCCACAGTTTCATCAATAGGTTTTAAAACATGTAGTTTGCTATAAGATTCCGAAATGACATATTGTAAAAATGAATTATAGATCGATCTATTTTTTAACGTAGGACTACGTTCTTCCCATTGGGGGTCTCAGGAAGGAATTTGATTCTCACGCCAGAAAGCCGTATGAATCGTTGCATGGAAGGTCCTCTATATCTCCGTAACTACATATCTTAAAAACATAACTAATGTCTTATATTAGAGATAAAGGGTAACAACAGAAGTTACAAAAAAATTGAAAATCGGAATTGTAGTTCAGCGACTACTGAGTCGAAAAGTTGGGCAAAAATACACAAAAACATAATTAATGTCTTATTTTAGAGATAAAGGGTAACAACAAAAGATACAAAAAAAATTGAGGATCGTAAAAGAGTCACGCGAGTAAAGTAGTCCTACACCTTTAATATCAGCGGCTGTTTGAAAAAGACAGCCTCGCGTCATTTTTTTAATTTCTTGTATGCGAAATATACAGGGTGGTCATAAGTTATTGGACCCATTTCAAAAATCAATAAAAAGAACTATTAATGTTATATTTACGGCTTATTTTTGAATGAGAGCGCGTTTAAAAAAAGTTTTTTTTCAGATACGTAACGAGCCGTTACGGTGGTCTGTTTGGTCGTAAATTATTGGACTTCTCCCTTCTTCGAGGGCCATTATCTGCGAAACTATTAAAGCTAAAAGAAAACTAAAAATATGTATTTATAGAGAAGTTTACGATCTTTAATTTGTTAAATCAATTGTAATCCGAAAACTGATATATTCAAGAAAAACTGAAGAAAGGAAACCAGAAATCGCTTATTGACTTCGGTTGATCTGTAGCCATTGCATATGGAAAGCTCTCGCTGTAGCAAGTTTAGAACCCCGCAATGGAAACAGAATTTTTATATATCTGAAAAAAATCTTTTTTATTTGCTCTGTCATTTAAAAATACTCAGTTGTAATATTATCAGTTTTTTAAATTAATTTTTGAAATGGATCCTAAAATTTATGAACATTAAACGTTAAAAAATTCACCCTTGAGATTTTGAAGAGTTTTCACAATTTAGATATCTCCGAGTTTCCGACATGACTTCTTTACACTACACCACACCCAAATTTCATCATCTATCAATTATAGACATTTAACAATTTTTGGGCGAATCCGTTAACGGGAATTTTGTATCTTAATGTATCGATGCGTATTTTAAAACGATACCTCAAAAATACAATAACCTATATGCATACAATTGGATTTTTAGTTTTATCACTAGAATTGTAAATGTATTTCATTCTTTGGATTAAATCTGACATCGTACTGACTGTCTGATGGCTTTTCTATTCGTGTGTACGTATAGACTCAAGTATATGACAAGCTAGGTGAAATGACATTTTGTATGTAGTCTTGGCACCAAAATAATGGAAGTATATCAAATGTTTGAACTGCCAGTCAAAGGGGAGCGGCCCAAAATACATTTTCAATCCTTCTTCACTCAATACTTGACTAAACACAAAAAACTCCAATTATGTAAGTATATGAGAAAATAGATGAGGGTATAAGGATCTCTGGTCTTCTATAAAAGTGTATTTTAGAATTATACTCGTAACGTTTTTGGTTATAATGCAATCTCACTGACATAAAAGTCCTCAGATAACGAAAATAGCATTTCAGCCGTTAACAAATCTCCGAATTTCAACGCTCGCCATATCAACGACTTTTCAGTGGATCACCGGCGAGCGATTTAATTGGAAACAAATCATCATATATGTTACAGTTTTCTACAGAATTGAGTTGTAGTATTTAGTGCTCATGAGACTAATATTAGTAACTCTTATACAGAAGCTGCCAATAACAGCGCAACATCAGATGAATTCTTGACAACTTTAACAAATTCACTGGATTTCATGCATAATTCAAAATATGTTCATGAAATCAGATAAAGTGTAACCGCGTTGTGATTTGCTCTCTGCTTTGAAGAAGCAAGCCCGACAGCAGGCACTGAATGCAGGAATCTAGAACAAAATCTCTTTTGCAAATCTATCAATAATCAAAAACGGTTTTCAAACAAGAGAGCACAATATACGTCATATATACTGTCTAACATGTGTATTAAAATCAATAATTTGTTGTGTATTAGTATTTAATAGACAGCAATTTAATGAAAAACCCATGTATCCTTTAGTGATCTTCAATCTGGGACATCCTTCAAAACTTAGCTATAATAGGTTTGATTTAATATGGTTTTTAGTTTATTAGATTTCAATAAATTTATTTGTGCATAAAAGCATGCCTCGCATAACCTAAAATATTCCGAGTCTTCGATTCCAGTCTTATTTTGACTGATTTGGCATTGATCGAAAAAAAATTGCTTAGTGTTTGTTGAAGAGACCTACTTTTAACTGCATCGTTACTTATAATTCATTTATTTTCCTTTACTAAAATGTTTCTCTTTATTTTTCAGAGACAACGCTGAAGAAAGAGCAAAAATGTGAGATGAAGTAATTCTTAATCAAATATTCGCAAGTAGTGGAAAACTCAGTTTTCATGATGTCCATGCATATAGCCAATGGATTCCACATGAGCAACTATGCTGCTCTGGCTGTCCTAATGCAGAATCCAAATTTTACCGTTGAGTGGCAAAATTTCAGCGGAAATGGCTCCTTATCCGAAGATGAAGATTACTATGACCAACAGATTGATGTTTTCAGCAGTTTACCTGGACTGAAGGCTATTTTTTACGCTATTTACATTTCAATATTTTCCATAGGAATATGCGGAAATGTTTTGGTATGCTACGTCGTGTTTCGAAACAAGTCCATGCATACCGTGACAAACTTCTTCATCACAAATTTGGCTCTTTCGGATATTTTACTCTGCACCTTTGCTGTGCCCTTTACACCGCTATACATGTTTATGAGCGAATGGGTTTTTGGTCGAATTCTCTGCCATCTAGTCCCATACGCGCAAGGCGTAAGTGTCTATATATCTGCATTTACGTTGATGTCAATTGCCATCGATAGATTCTTTGTCATAATCTATCCATTTAAACCCAGGCTACAGTTAACTTACTGTTACCTTATCATAGTTTCTGTATGGGTTTTGGCCGGTTTGCTGACCCTTCCTTATGGAATATTCATGGCCTTGGTTCCTACAGAAAACGGCCTCTACTGCGACGAAGTGTGGCCACATGAATCTAGTAGGAGAGCTTTCGGGTTTTCTACTTCAATTTTACAATTCGTGGTGCCCTTCATCATTATTACCTTCTGCTATCTGAAGGTATGCATCAAACTCAAGAATCGTGCCCGATCCAAGCCAGGAGCCAAGTCCCTCAAGAAAGAAGAGATGGAAAGGGAGAGAACTCGCCGAACCAACAGAATGCTCATCACTATGGTCGTAATCTTCGGTGCTTCCTGGTTGCCAATCAACATATACAATCTTATTATCGACTTTTACATACCAGCCGCCTCCTGGAAGTTTCTTAACGTCATATTTTTCATGTCCCATGCTGCTGCCATGAGCTCAACATGCTACAATCCGTTTCTGTACGCTTGGCTGAATGAAAATTTTAGAAAAGAGTTCATGATTGTCCTCCCTTGCTTCAAATCAAGCTCTCAGGCCGCTAACCCGATGTCGAAAAGAGGGATAAGTGGCAAGGCTGATAAATCTTGCAATGGACACGAGAATGTAACCTTGCTACCGATGAAGGAAATGCCGACCAAAGACAGAAAGCTTCAGAAAGACAGAGTGGCAGCAACTAAAAACAACACTTCTGTAACAGAGACTGTCAGGATTAATGTTACCAGTAATGATATAGATCCAATGTAGAGCTTCAAAAACGAAAATGTAAAACAGACTCTACCGGACAATTCAAAACTCCTCTTCTGATTGATACTATAGTTTATGTATTGAAGTATTCGTAACAATTCTCATATAGTGAAATTGTTCACATTTCAAGCTTTCTATATCTCTGATGACCATTCCAAGGCGCAAAAAATTTTATAAATCAAGAAGGAAGACTATTATGCCAATATATTTATTTCATGCAAACATATCCACTTTTGTGTGTGGAAGTTATTAATGCTATGAGCAATAGCAAGTGGAACATTTTAGCGTAGTTTACTGCTCATGAATATTAAATAGACCCAGTGTGTAAATGAAAATTAATATATATATGAGTATATCGCAGAATATAAGTTATCCGTTTCTGAGAAAAACCAGTATTTGAGAATATTTTCAATTATGTCGGGTTGTCCATAAGAATTTTTATATAAATCAAGCGCTGATGAAAAAAAGTACATTTCATTTCAAGTTCCAATTCGCACATTCTTTATTTAAATGTGACTTTAAAAGGAAATAACGTTGCTATTATTTCTAATCTTTCCACTTTTTTAATAACAGTATGAAGTACTCGCATAATTAAATTTTCTACCTATATTGCACGTTTAATATGGATGTCCCGTGTGGCGTTATGGTAAATGAAATTGAAATTTGAATTTAAATAAAATTAAGCGATTTGAAAAATCTTATGTAAGAATCGTCTCATGAATCTCCTCTTAAAGAACTAACAAATGAAATTTTGAAAACTTACTGTACACAAGTGAAAAGCAATTTTTCACCGAAAAATAAGAACTTCACGAAAAAAAAATAAAACTTTTTAATAATGAAATTATCTGTTTGCTCAAAAGGTTATGTGAATTATGCTTATTTTTTGTACCATGAAATCTGTAACAGCTATCATTGTATTCTTAAAATTACATTAATCCCATGTCAACATTTTTTCATTTTTAGTCTTTTAATAAAAATTTACTTAACATCATTCACTTGCTTCTTTTGAATGGTAATCTAACTAATATACGAATTCTAAAGCTTTTATGCTTATTGAGTATCTAGTCTATGATATTCATTAATAGCATATGTTGAAATGTTTCAACAGGCTCATTAATTGTTTGAGCCAAACATAAGAAGGACGATTATTATGAAGAATATGTATTAAAATTACTTGTATCGAAACAAAATGTGACAAAATAAGATAAGGTTTTATTAAGTAAACCTAGTAAAGGAACTTATTCAGATGCTGAAACATTCCTCCTTTAAGTTATTGATATCAAATTGATAGAAATTTATCAATAATCTATATGCTATCATTCTTCAGAAATTAATGTATGGTACAGTATTGTAATAATGAATGCTTTGATATGGAACGTACTGCTACGTATCAGTATCTGTAAAACTAATGAAACATTTCAATTTAATTTACCTGTAAGCATGTTGATATTTTGAATTAAAATGTTTTAGTGTCAACCAGTATAATGTAATTTATAACTAGATTATTTAAGGAGCTGATTATTTAATAGCAAGAAAATGAGCAAGATTATAAAGTTGTTTCAAAATCTAAAGTGTCTTCATAAAATATTTTAATACTTTCCTTTTAACAGCACTATTAAATATTATCTCACACGATTTTTTTTCTTGCAGTAAAAAGCACCAAAGTAATCCCAGATACATGACTAATGTTTTCAAAGTAATTTTTACAGATATTTTCCCTTTTTCGAGTAAGACCTTGGTAATACTATAAGGAATACTCTTATTATATATAATGTATTCATGAATGTTTATTGTTAGTGAAAACGTGCATGTGTCTCCAAGTATGGTGTTTGTTGTCGTGTGAGTAACAAAAAATAAACTGAACAATAACTTCTAATATTCCCTTTGCACAGTGTTATGCTTATGTGTCTCAGAGAACCAAAAGAAACTGCTTAAACTCACCAAAGAGTTTAAGTGAAACATAGACAAATTTGACGAAGCATAGAGGAATGAAATGTAATATATGTCTTCTGAAGGATATGAAAGTTTTTACTGCTGGCTATGGTTAAATAATAAATATAGACTAGCCTAGCTTTAAAAACAAAGGGGCTTCATATTCTTCCGGTTGACATAGACGTAGAAATTCGCCTGGTAGAGAGTCAAATATGCTCATCCAGAAATGTACTCATTTTATATGTAGTATCTATTTTCAATGTTAGTCAGTTGTGCCACTGGATTTGCTCAAGAAGAGGAAATGCAATATTTATTTATGAAAATGTAATACTTGATATCATTTTATGTTAATTGTGCGTATTCGAAACATAGATGTGACCTAGAAAAAGAATGTCGTATAATAGGAATTTTTATATATGGTAATTAGAAATTTCGTTTAAGATGCAAAATTTTAAGGAAGAAAATAACAATGTTTTTCCTCAAAATGTGTAATGATGCTAAATTGAAATGGAAAACTGTTAATTTCACGTTGCACTTATGTATATGTAACAAGATTATATAGAATATATGTAATAAAAGAAACTTTATTTGAATTTTGCAGTGTGATATTCCTTCTAATAGTACTAAAAAGATTGAAATGTATGTATCGGAATTGATGGGTCGTGTACTCGTAAATACTCATTATAAATTTAATTTAACCTCTTGAGATGTAAATACAGTGCACTCCCGATCCGGGTTAATCACCGGGAGGGATCGCACGGACAATAGAAAAACACGGATAATCCGAAAACTCCTTTTTATTAACGAAAAAATCAACATCAGTACAAAAATGTAAAAATTACTTACATTTGCGTGCTGTATAACATCAGACTAGGAATTTTCCTTTTAACATTTACTGCTTTAAAAAATCTGTTATGCGTCTTTGCTTCTGTTGTTTGTTCATCTCTTGTCGTATATCGACACATATTTTACGAACCGCAGTAATGTCACCGTAATCAAATCATCTTTGTCCCATATAATCTAACAAAGTTTCCACAGATTGTAGAGCAGCAGAATGAGAAATTGTATTTCCCTCATTTAGTACATCTTCTGCATCAGTACTAGCTGATTCTCCATTATCAAGTTTCTGAAGGATTTCTAATTTTTATTTAACATTTAAAACGTGTCGTTTCACTCCACTCATTTTTAACAGTAAATAATTCCACGCTACTAACTGACGATAAACAAGACGAAAAAACTAAAGGAACACGTGCGAAAGTGAGAGAAGACGAAGAAGTTAAAGAATAACGCGTCAGGCAGAACCGTGTTCGTACGAGAATGAGCTAGCAGGAAGTGGATGATTTATTTCTCGGAAAATTAGGGATTTGAACATGTAGAGATTGTACGTGGAGGAAGAAAGAAAATCTATTCTTTAGCCTCCGCCGTCACGGCTCACTAGTTTCACGGAATGAATCTCTCGATTGATCATCAATATCTATTTTACATGCATGATAAGTGTGAAAATGTTTCTTTTTAAATTTTTTCTTGCGAGTCCGGAATGAGCACGGATAATAGAGAGTATACTGTATACTTAACTTCCTAAGAGATTACATATCCTATTTAGGACATATATTTTTATTTCAGTTCATCTAAGAAGGCATAGGACACTTGAAATTAATAAGCATGCTAAAGTGATTTTTGTGTTTTAAATTAATTGTTACTATCATATATTATTACATATTTAAATACAGTAGAGCCTCGAGAATACGAAATTTTGGATAATCCGTTTTCTTTTTAATTTCTGAAAAAATTTTATTACAAAATGAAGAAAAAATAACAATTAAGAATTAGAAAAGAAGGCTAATATTTATTCCTAACTTAAAAGAAACATTTGAATTAGTATTTAAGAATTAATTCAGCACTTTAATTGGTGGAAACAAAATCGGTTTTCTTCTTTCGGCGTAAGGAACTACACAAGCTGGACGACGCGAATCGCAGCTGGTTCTTTCCGTACTCTTTCACAGAATGCCTGAAGTCAATACTTTACTGAATTTGGTTATCAAGAGAATTTTACCGAATTTCCGGAATCCGAATAGAGGTGAACCCCAATTAGTTTGGATTCACTAGTTTCTACTCTATCAAAAATTCTTTAATTCCATGCACGACTGAAACATGAATATAGGACATATAAACAACATACACTATATGGCCAAAAGTATCCGGACACTTTCAGATTTTCCCATTTTTTAAAAATATCTCCGGAAAGGATTAACTGACTGCCCTTAAACTTCTACCATGTGAAGAATAGACTGTAACTCACATTTTACATTGAAGATTCTGTCCTGAGGGCAATTAGGGGACCGTCTACAAACTGATGAAGACAAAAATCTTTTTGGCCCACCCCGCTTCACAGAATGCTGATAACAAGATGAAACTTTCAGAAATGGTTATGTTTAATGTGCATAATATTTACAGGAATTTTCGTAAACTCATCAGAGATATTTGGGAAGATATGAAGGTTTTCTAAAAAAATACCAAATTTTCACGCCTGATTTTTGCTTATAACATGCAGAGTTCTCTGTTATATTATACGAAACTTACAGAAAAATGACAATATGTCAAAGACGCAGTTTGTACAAATCTGGAAAAAATATGTTGAATATTACAGGAAATATGAGCATTTTTAGTAAATAATGTTTTACTACGCGTACGCAAAACATAGCGTAATTTTGCTTTCACAACTTTAAAGCCAGATATATAAGACAACTTATATAAAAAATTTAGTTTAATATCATTAGAATTCAGAAAGATATCGGCATTACAACGAGTAGAATTTTAGCTCCTATCGAAGAGAAGCTAAAAGATGAGGGGTTGTACACAAGTCGATATTTTTGAAACTTATATCTTTGAATAGTTATATTGAATTCGATAGTGGTTAGAATTTGCTGTATACCCAAGAACACTTATCAGTTACGTGCATAACTTAAATTCCAGTTAATGAGGCACTATAAATAACAAAAATTTTATTACTTAAATAAAATTATTTACATGATTATTAACAATTTACATATTGTTACAATTATAAGGCCAAACGATATTTTTAAATATATTCTTTTATGGTCAAGCGAATTTTATCTAATTAATTTTTTTTCTTAAATATTATAATAATTCTACAAATATATATATATATATATATATTTTATTCGTTACAAATATTACAAGTTTTCATGGGTATTCAGCAAATAAGAATTACTATGGAATTCAGTATAACTATTCAAGGATACAAATTTAAAAAATATCAATTTGTTGGAACCTTTCCTCTTTTAGCTTCTCTTCGATAGGAGCTAAAATTCTGCTCGTTGTAATGCCGACATCTTTCTGAATACTAATGATATTGAACTGATTTTTTTATATAAGTTGCTCTATATATCTGGCTTCAAAGTTGTGAAAGAAAAATTACGCCATGTTTCGCGCATGCGCAATAAACCATTATTTACTAAAAATGCTCATATTTCCTGTAATATTAAACATAATTTTTCCAGATTTTTGCACACTGCGTCTCTACTATATTGCCATTTTTTCTGTAAGTTTTGTATACTATAACAGAAAACTCTGCATGTTATAAGAAAAAATCAGGCGAGAAAATTTGGGATTTTTTAAGAAAAGCATCATATCTTCTCTTTGTGATGAGTTTACAAAAATTCCTGTAAATGTTATGCACTTTAAACATAACCATTTCTGAAAGTTTCAACCTGTTATCAGTATACTACGAAGCAGAGTGCGCCAAAAAGGTTTTTGTCTTCATCAATTTGTAGACGGTCCCCTAATTGCCCTCAGCACCGAATATTCAATGTAAAATGTGAGTTACAGTCTTTTCTTTACATGGTCGAAGTTTATTGGTACTCAGTTAATCCTTTCCGCAGAAATTCTTAAAAATGGGAAAATCTGCAAGTGTCCGGATACTTTTGGACCTATAGTGTATATGAAGTAACTAGCATACAAATTTTTGCATTGAGGCTAAAAGGACAAATCTTCAGAAATACAAAAAAATTAAACTCTAAATTAGTCAGTAATTTGATATACTCAGAATTGTTTTCTTCACATAAAAAATCAAATATTTTCAGAATTATTAAACTTAACAAATATGGTGTTTTTATATTTGTTAACACTTAACTTTTCAAAAGTTTTGTCTTTGTTTACAGTTTATATTAAACTTAATACTTATTCTTTCTTTTGTTAAAGCTTCTGACTGAATTTCTTCTAAACTTTTTAACGGTCTTCTAAATTTTAAAATGGTCGCTAAAGTACCAGAAAAACTTTTCGATAACATAAAGATATTAAATGTCTAATAATCAACCAGATATCAAACTTTCCAAATATAATTCATTTTCTGAAACCATAAAAACTTATTTGAGGAAAATGCCTCTTTCATCTTTCTATTTTTAACATTTTAGGCATAAGTGAATTAAATTTAGGACATAGAATTGAAACAGACTCATTTCCATTGCTTTTTGCCGGTTAGAAATGGAAAAGAATTCATTTCTAACCGAATCCAATCATTTCTTTTGATTTTGTATTTGATTTTCTTGTGTGCAGCAAAAGTGTTTTCTCTCCCTCTTTGATTTCCTTCAAGTTTCAAAAGTTTCTTTCAAAAGGAAATTGCAGGGTCCATGTACTGTCTTGTATTAAATTTTTGTGTTGACACAAATTAACATTCGAAAGAAATGTGCAAGACATAACATCTCTCATCTGACACAACGAAACATATTGCCTTATTTAGCATTGCTTGATTTTAAGTTTGTTGTACAGGGACAGTCAAGTTTTAACGCTTTTAGCCACTATATTTTCGGGATTTTGGGTGAAAAAAACGTTCTGACCAGGACATCAGAATCATCATTATGAATCCTAATTGAGTGTATTGCACAAAACAGAAAAAAATGCAACTTTCTTGACAGACAAGATGGTCAAAACTCAGTTCCACAGGAATCTTAGTAATTAAAAGTTTTATATTTTTATTAGTTTAGAACTGCCACACTATTAAATTCATTCTCCATCTTTATAAAATAAAATTCATATCCACTGTCATTTTTGATAAAATAAAGACATTATGAGAGGGCTATTAAATTTTTTTGTAGTCATTTACTTTCGAAATGGAGATTCTGCGACAATGTTGCAACATATGTTTTAATGTTTTACAGTCTGTACATTATATATTCATTGCTAGGTTCAACTACTTTAATTAATAACGTGTGTTTTGATTACAATAAATGATATATTTTCTTAAGCTAACATTTAATGCGGCAAACTATGTGAGAGAAATGCCGCATAAATAAAGTTCGTAAACATATAAACGTATCATTATTATTATACGTCAGTTAAAGTTCGGGCGTAGATATTTTCCAAATTTTTCTACTGAAATTCAATCAAAATATCGTTTAACATGCTTTCATGCTAATTTAGCAGAAAGGAATTTTCTTTCATATTCAGTCAACTGAAATTATATATTTTTCTACAAACTTCAGTTAAATTTATGGATCGAAAGTTTCACGACTGAAATCTTACTTAAGTTGAAAAATTCATATATATATATATATATATCCAATTATTATATATCCAATTATTAATTGTGCTAAGTTTTATTTCATGCAATTTGAACGTATCCCCACGGTTTCTCATCACCAAGAGTGTCTCAAAGTCATGAATAGTGCTTGCGGATTAATGTAATACCATCATTTATTTGGTTCCTGCAACAAGAGGTCGAGGAGTGCTGTGCGTTTCTTAATTTCCTGCCTCCACCCATAAAAGGTTTGTCTTGCCCAACATCGCCCGTCGTTCTTAATGACTCCGTGCCGAACGAAAGAAATCAATCTATAGAAGGTAACAAGCACTCCGCCCAGGTTATCATCGTGGAAATTATGCTGGCTCTGTCGGGCAAATGGTTGACAAATGACAATTTGTCCCCTTTCCGCTGTGCTCTAATATGAAACGAAAGATAGATTGGATACCAATAACCTTTTATGGGTTCGCGATCTTCATAAAGGAAAAGCTTCTCTGATGACTGTTCTTCATATTAATAACTTATTTATTGAAATTGATGCGTGATACAATTTGGAATAATTTTTTGTGGTTGATATGGTTGCGTGTTATATTTATTTGTACCCAAACGCATTTTAGAATAACCGTTAACAGAACTTCCGCGTAGACAAAGATTACGATTACATTTGATGCTCATAGTGTGTAAGAAATCGATATATTCGTTAACAGTCGCATTCATGCAAATGACATATATGTCTTTAAAAGATTCATCTGTACCTTATCGTTATTAAAAAGGAAAAGGAAGGAATATACTATCCGAAGAGAATTGAGAAAACTCTATAGCAGGCATATGATGTGGAAAAATAAGTAATATATGTTCTTTATGCAGAACATTTCACAATTTAACAATAGCTCTCTTTAAGGTATCCGACTACGTTCGGAGGCCTTTTTTTAAATAATGATATTTGAAGCAATATTTTTGTATTTTTATATGACATTTATGTTAAAACTTAATAAATCATAGAAAAAAGTTAAATGAATTAAATATATTTTTAAAAATTTGAAAAAACTTAGATTATTTTGCACTAAATTTGACCTTTTTTCAAACACCCTCGTTCAAAAAGAAATGATCAGAATGTTAAATCCTTTAGCATATATGATCCTTCAACTGTTGGCTAGGTCCTGAAGCAAATGTTTTGCAATGTATCTAAAAACATGTAAATTATAAGAGTTTTAGTGTGAAATCATGAATTTTTAAAGAATTTTGGCCTTTTTTCAAACCTTAAAAGATACATAACTTTTTAATGGAGCATTATTTCACTTATATTTTGGTTCATTACCTAGATAATATAATAAATAATATGTATGCCAAATTTGAGACGGATATTTTAAGTTGAAATTTAGTTATCGTGTTTGAAAAATGAAACTTTTGCAAAAAATCACATTTCGAGAAAAATGAGTTTGAAGTTTATGTTTTTAATTTACAATGAGAAGAAAAAAGAATTTTTCTTCAATACTCCCCAGTTTTGTAGGCTGGTCCTTAGTTTTTGACAGCTTAGCACATTTTTAAAAATTTTCTGATTGGAAATTTTTTTAGTCGTTTTCTTGAGCCTTTTGTGTCATTATCGTTTTCTATCATTCAGCCGCCATCGATAGAATTGAATATTGTTTTTCAGTCAAATAACTTTATAATGCCTATTAGTTGATCTAGAGATACTTTTAGTGATTGATATTGATCATAAGTACAATTTATGTACTTTTCCTACGTTTATTATCAAAAATTACATCCTTAACGGAGAATCAAGATAGTGCAATGATTCAAAATTACCTAAATTTGCAACAATGTCATAGAAAACAAAGAAATTTACACTGAAAATCTTTCAAAATAATACCAGGTATATGTAAAATAGTATAAAACAAAAATAAACAATAAAATTGAAATATTTTAAGTAAAAACAATGAAAAATTCTTCTTTATCGCATTATTTACCACTCCATTTTCAACTGTCAAGTTCTACTAAAATGTCTCTAATTTCTCTTCTGATCATCATAGATGTAAAATAAAAACTGTTTTGAAAACTAAAAACAATAGGCTTTCAGATAAGACATTAAAAAAATTATGATTTTCGGTCAAAAATGGGTTTTCGAACGTATGCGGATACCTTAAAATACAATTTAAGATCATGCATTCAAATTTGATATCATGTTTCTTCCTTAAAAGCCAATGTGAATACACTAACCCTTCTTACAAACTATAGTTTTCACAAAATGCTTCCAAAATCACAGAATTAAGATGCCTTTAAGTTCAATTCAAACTCAAACGTATGATTCACGCATAAATGGGCAAAGGTGTTAGTTTTGAAGTGCTCCGCTGATTCAATAAGAACCTCAAGCATAACTTTACAACAACCACATTTAATAAATTTTCTTAATAAATTCTAGACCTCCTACATTTTTCGTTTGCAAATTAATTAAAAATGGGATATTTCTCCACAAAAATGCAAGCAAACATTATACATTCATCTTCTGTTAAGATTAAAGGTAATGCTATTCATATATTTCTAATGTTCACTGACTAGCAAAATGAGTCACTTCGAAAGTTTATAATTATCCTTTGAAAAGAATTAATGAAATATTTTTTAAAAAAAATGCGAAACGATTGTTTTAGCGCAGATAGTTATAGATACCTTAAAAATGAGCTACTTTCATGACACGTAATTATTTGAAATATGTTTTGAATTTGTTTGAACATATCTGTTTCGAACGGAAATTAAAAGAAAATGATGAATGACTCTTGATTAGTCTGCAGAATAGAAGATGTGATGGTTCCCTCTTGTCCGTTTCAAGTTAAAACTCAAATGATAATGATGGCGATATCAAGATAGTTTTCGTAAAATAATAGTCTAAAGTGCACAAGAGATGCCTGTTGTGTATCCATACACCATCTTC
>BGPR01000562.1:356787-388160 GCA_013235015.1 Araneus ventricosus | reverse complement strand
TGTTGTGTTCAGTAAGAGCTGTTCAAGCTGCCTTGTGAGCCCTGTATTTGTCAGTGGCGTAGCGACCAGGGGCAAAAGTGGAGGGGGCCAAGGAAATATAAAATTATTCAGCGTATTTTTATGTATCCTTTATTGCACTACATACTGAATCACCATATATTCGAGAAAAATTTATTTATTAATAGACTGTTAGTTAATCTATACATTTAAAATAATTTGGTGAAAAAAACATTCACCGAGTCCCCCAGCCTCAACCACCCGACCGATTTCAATGCTTTTTTTACATATGAAAGCTTATGACGTCTAGATATGTCATGAAGGTTCGTCTGCCTCCCCCCACCCCATTTTTGAACGAAATCGAAAAAACATTTCTGCACCATGCATTCTCTATATATTTTTTCGATTTCGTTCAAAAATGGGGCGGTGTGGGGCATGCGACCTTGCAGTGCAAATCTAGACGTCATAAGCTTTAATATAAATAAAAATTGTCGAAATAGATCTGGTGGTTGGGGCTGGGCAATTTCTACGATGTTTACACATAGACAAAGTACAGACGAGAAGTGTTTTTTCGAATTTGTTCGAAAATGGAGGGCGGTGCGGGACAGGCGACATTTCATTGAAAATGTAGACGTCATAAACTTTCATATAAATTAAAAATTCGAAATCCTTCGAGTGGTTGGGACTAGCGAACTGTCTGAATGTTTTACCATATTATTTTAAATATATAGATCCCGATATTTTAAATATATAGTTCCATCACAATGGCGTATCAAAAATAGTGTAAAATACCAATTGTAGGTGATGGAAACTGTTTATTTAGGGCGATTAAATTCTGCATTTATGGATCTGAAGACTTTTATGCCGAAATTCGTGAAAGGGTTATACAAAAATTTACAACTAGATGAGGTTTATTGAAAGATATTACAATTTTATGAACCAGTCGCGTTCTGAACAAGATGACAGGAATTGGAAGACCTGGCAAATGATAAGGGGTTCCTCTTCTTGAATGATGGTCCGCACAGACTTCATTGGCCAGACTTCGTACTGGCCGTATCAGAAGCTTGAAATTCGTCGACAAAGAAAAGACTTATTCCTCTTGCCCTTGTTCCTGTCCTGCTTCTCCTGCTCATGCCTATTGACTGTATTAGCGCCTCTAGGAGGCTGCTGTGGAGTGAGGGGGAAATTGGGTAGTGTTGGAGTGACATGGTATCATGGACCTGATCTAGTATTTGGGCCAGGGGGCACGAAACAACAACAACTAGCTGAGGTTTATTGAAAGATTTTACAATTTTAATGGAATCTGTTGTCTACAACCCAGATAGCAATTTTAGTTTGCAGCAAGCTTGCCACAAATTTGTCATGACAAGAGTGCAAGTTTGCCACAAATTTGTCATGACAAGAGTGCAAGCTTGCAGTAAGCTTGCAGCAAGTTAACGAAAGCTCCGAAGTCACCATGAAACGAACTTGCAGCAAGCTTGCCGTGCAAACTTATTGCAAATTATAGCAAAAACAGAGTACCAAACACAACCCGGGATAGAACTCGCGACCTCCCGGTTCCGAAGCGGAGACGCTAACCATTGAGCCAGTTGAACTCTGAGAGGAGAAGATAGATTTCGCTAATACATCGTTCGATTCGATTCGTATACGATTTATTTTTAACTATTTTCTGGATTTCATTAATTTTTTGAGTTGAGAATATGATTTGAAGTCAAAGAGAGAGCGATTTTCGCTAATAACTACGTTTTGCTAGTAGAATAAATTATGAAATTAGAGTTCAAAAGTAATTACTTTAAAATGGGACAAAATGTCTAGTTATTATTGCTCAACAAACACTGACTGTTTCTCAGATTTAATTTTGTTTATAAACTTTAAAATTTCAACATTAAGGAAAAGGCGTTATAGTTTTCTTTAAAGTGAGAGTGATATATTTAGTAAAAAGATGGAAAATGTTTCAAAAAATTTTTTTATAAAAAAGTTATTTTTTTCACAAATTATCATTGATTTATTGAATTAATAAAAAAGAATTACTGTCTAGGAGATGCTATTAAAAATCGGATGTTTTTTAAAACAGAGACAAAGATAACTATCTCTTTATTGTGCTATATTTGCAGGAAGCTTGTTTTGCAAAATTGCAGCAAGTTTGATTTGCAAATAGGTGGCGCTATTTGTCACATCGAACTTGCTACAAGTTCGAATCAAGTTTGACGCGTCAAATTTTGCCATGACAAGTCAAAATCAAGCTTGCTGCAAACTTACGTGCTATCTGGGAAAGAATATGAAATCTGTTATGGATTTATGGTCTGTTCCACTCATCTTCATGCAGTCTTTAAAACTGAAAAAAGTAGTGGCTGAGACCTTCGATAGCAGCGAGGTGGTGTGGGCAATGTTAGCCGGCGAATCCGCCAGGAGGGCGACGAGAGCGGTTAGTATTATATTACTTATCATCTGACGTAAAGTACTGTTAAAAATCCTTATAACACCTCTTCCAATTGCATTCACAGTCCAAAAAATTTGCTGCATAATTCTACGTCACAACTTAACACGCGCGGTTATGAAAAATTCATTTTCCACATGAAATTCATTCTCTTGTTTACTTATAGGAGCTACTTACCTTCCATGTCATATTTAAGTTTACGTTATTAATAAATTAAACCCATGAAGTGGCATCCATCAAATTACACGATCATATTGTTCATTCGTATGCAAGAATTCGAATATAAGCCCTAAGAAATTAAATCTAAGAAAAAACAACCTATGTAATTTCTATCCATGTTTGGTGTCACAATTAGAAAATATATAAAATATATGAAATAAGAAATTATCGGCGGTAAATAAATGCTGCTGCTGTTGGTAATTAGTTATATTCGTAGAAAATTCACAATCGTGTAATTAAAGTGTAATAAAATTTGCTATTAACAATTTTTTGTTATGAGATATAAGCAATCATTGCAAATAAAAAATGATATAACTTTATTTATTTTATATTAAAGAAGCATTACAAGATGTGTTAGAGTGACAAAAGAAGGGAATTAGAACGAATCAAACGACAATTGAAATTTTTTGTCCATGATAATCATTGTAACCAAAATAAAGAGATAACAAGATACTGACAAGACATGTGTCGTCGCAAGAGCAAGAGTTGGCCAGTTTTTGACAAAATGGCATGATATATTTTGAACAGACAAAATGGCAAATAGAAAAAGAAAAGCTTCAGAACCATAAGACTTTTATCTTTTCTGTCAAAAGAAATAATTTCTGCTTCTAATGATAACAAGTCATATTTGCAAATATGTAAATCTTATGAAGCATTCATTTGAGTGTGAATATCAAAAAATGCTACAAACATTTGTATTTTAATTATAGGAGAAATGGAAGAATTACATTCAGAAAGAAAGCAGGAATTTAAACTACGCTTAAAGCTTTTTTCAAATAGAAAACTAATTAATCCTGTTAAATAAATACCTTTTTATCCAAACAAGTAAGATCAGGATAAATGCACTTCTGGTGATATAAAAGCGGTTGTAATAATATAAATTTGTTTTGAAGGGGTGTTTTGGTACTTCGAAGAATACAGCAAAACATGAAATTATGTACTTCGTGCTTTTGTTAAGCAAGTTTTCTGTAAAAAGGAAACCAGTAGCTAGTGAAGTTAGAACTTAGTCATACTAATGAATTCCCACGCTTTACGTGCGTAATCTGCGTAAACCGTGTTCTTTATTGGTTTGCATGATATATGTATTCCCTGATCATCTAATTTCGTGACTTTTGTAGAAAGAACTTAAAAATGAGTTAATCTGCATTTCTCTGTAACTGCTTTACTACAACCCTTAGAAAAAGCAGAAATGCATTGTTTTAAATATACACGAGGGAATATTATGAGGACTGCAATATTTCGAAGTTAAAAATACTATTTTTTACTATAGAGAACTTTCGCTTTTTTATTTCATGTAGTTTCAAATTTTAATAATAGAATGTGAATAAACAAATAAATTAGAACTATTAATTTAATTTTATTATAAAGCTTCTTTTCTGTATATAGTTAACATCTTCATGTCATTCACACCAAGTTATATAAAAATGAAAACGCAAGATGAATCAAAATGAAAGCAACCAGAGAATAATTTACGAAGTTAATGGAGAGTAATAATATAATTGTTTATGGCTTTCGCGAATTTATATGAACTACCAAAAATATCTTAAAATAGAAAATACATAAATGAAAATATCGTGTACATCAGACGTATTAATTTTTGAATGCTAGGGAATTAGGAATCTAGAACTGTATATTTCCCAAAACAGTGAGATATCAAGAAATTATATATGACATAACTTCTTAATGAATTTTATGTGACATAAGAATTTCCACTTCTATATGTCGTATGAAGAAAGATATGACATATAGAAGTGGAAAATATAAACATTTACTACGAAGTTTCTAACTGAAAACCAAAGAAAATATAAAACTTATCACAGAATTCTGTCTTTAAAAAAGATAGATTTTGGATGTCATCGGAACCAACTTAAAGGAGCTTAGTGGAATATATTATTTTAAACATGGAAATGAGAAATTCTCATTTCTTTATTATGCGTATTTGCATAATATGCCTTATTCGGAGCATGTTGGTTCAGCTCGCTGGAGAGTTGAAGGCTAGGGAGGCCGGAAAAGGACTCTGTTTTCGCTTATGAATTTGACAGTCCTACGAATTTTATGCATGGAGACGAGGTTATTATCTCCAGGCATACAATTCGTGGGATTGTCATGTGCAGGATGTTTCAGCACCAGGGTTGCAGACTTCTAGGAGGGGTAGTGCACCTATACGACTCGGAATCACATAGCAATACTGGTCGGAAATGCTTGCCAGAAGCGGTAGATGATATTGCACTTGCGAGGGATCCCCGAGCCATCATGGGTGCGCTTTTGCAGATACCATTTTGCAAAACCTGTCCGAGTTGCATAATTATTTTCTTCAAGTGCCTGGATACGCTGTAGATGATATGGATGCATGTCGTTTTCACGCAAAGATCTTTAGCAGCGGGAACTCCCAAGAAGCTGCGCTATAGCTCGCGCACTCGAACTTGAGTTCTTCTGCTCGAGATCTAGCACAGTCTCCTCAATGTCCGGAGTCCGTACCGTTCGCGCAAGACTTATTACGGCTCTCTGGAATGAAACTCTGTCATATAACCACTAGTGCATGTTTCCAAAGAGTTTATGACTGGGTTACGCCTCATAGGATATGGATATATGAAGTAATGTTAAGTAATGTATGAAGTAATGTAAGGAGCTGATAATTAATAGCACACAAGCGCCTCATAGGATATGGATATATGAAGTAATGTTAAGTAATGTATGAAGTAATGTAAGGAGCTGATAATTAATAGCACACAAGCGCTGTGCGGCTCGCCCACTGCGCTCCGTAGCCCGTTTGCCAGATGCATATCCGCTAGCTCCACGCTCATATATTCAGCCATTCTATTACCGCTGCGCTAGTGTGTGAAATGAGGAGTTACTACATGAACGTTTGGGAATACCTGGCTCGTAAAGCGCCATCTACCGCGTCTGGCAAGCGTTTCCGACCCAGCATTACTATCTGATTCCGAATCGTCTAGGTGTACCCTTACCCTCTTAAAAATTTGTAACCCTGGTGGTGAGGCACCCTGTATTTTAACAGTGCAATAGATATAATAATAGCTATTTTAAGTAAGCGTCGTGAGCAAGTTAGTTTCGTTTTGTAAACGTGTAATTCTAAAATTTATAAGCAAGTTTGAATGAAACATTAATCAAATCACTCACTGCAATTATTCATTTACGATACATTAACTTATAAAATACTCTAACCTTGAGAACAGTCACAGATAAAAGCTTTCTGTTTTGCTGATAGTTACAGGAATGGTTATCAAACTATTAATATATGTAAACAGAACAAATATCCAATAGCTAAGACTATGTTCTCGTTTTACATAATATACTGTCTTTTATTTGAACAATCTTAATAGAAAATCAATTTTCTCGTAAGATCGTGATGAGAGTTTTATTTTAATTAGTGAACAGTTTTTGCAACCAATTTAATTTTGCATGTTGTAAAAGTTGATGGTTGCAAGCAATTTTAATTTCAAATAAATTTAACTGCGCTCAGTTTTTTTTAACTATGCATACAGTAATTCTGTTGCAAGGAAAATAGACAGAAAATTGGAAGAGTTCCGTACGATTAAAACACTTTTTGGCTTCCGCCGAAGCCACATTCTAAATGTCAAAGAATACTATCGTAGTTAAAAAGAAAGTGAGAGTTTTACACTGAAGATAAGTATATTATTTCAACACTTATACCTAAAAAAATATTAGAGAATTTGAAATTTATTTAATAAGAAAACTTTAAAAACATGTGTTTTAGCATCGACTTAATGATGAGGATATCTTTCATTTTTAGAAATTAAGAAAGTAATTTCAAGATGATATTTAAAATCTAATCTCTATTTCCTTACTTTAAGATAGATCAAGACTATGGAGAATAATTTAATAGACTCTTTTCATTTAGTTGGAATGAGTTTGAAAGAGTTTATTACGTTCACATTATATACCGAGCACTTAGCTTTCACTGCCATTAACTGAATTTGCCCCAATCTCTTACAAACATCTGGTGCTTAGATATTTAAGAGGCTATATTTTCCAGAAACTCATTCAAATGTTAAATAAGTCCCTTCCTGTATAACACGATATCACAATTTATAATATAATATATAGTTGATTTTGCTCAGAGCACTCATAAATTGGCAACAATTGGAGATATGGGACGTATACATTTCCAAGAAACTTGTTCCGAATTTCAAAATATTCTAACAATTCTCAGAAGGACGTATTAAATCTCCTCGAGTACCACCAACCGAATCGGTAGTTTCTAGAGATTTAAAATCCCGGGGTAAATATTCCTTACAGTAAATGTGACTTTTGTTTCTCTGGGAGAAGCTAAGAAAAATAATCACATACCACTTAAAGATCGAATAGAGAGAATTATTGTTTGATGTTTGCATTAAGTTCTCTGTACGTATAAAATGTATTAATATTTATCGGTCAGTGTAGAGTTTGGACATTTCTTGATTAAGCGTAGCGTTAATCTTTAGTATTCGAAATATTAATCAGATGAACGGGTTTATTAGTTTGAAAGGAAGATTCAGCTCTATAAATAATATCTTTTTCTGAGATATATGTGATAATGGGTTCTGATGTTACTGCTTTGTACAGACTGTACTCTGCGAAGTATTAGAGTTCGAGTGCAAATCATTGAAAATGATGCAAGATTGTGAGGGTACTTATAGTTTAACCCATTTTTTATAGTACATCTAGCTGTCTGAAACATAAAAAAGAAACGAAAATAAAAACTTTTTAAAATAACACATTTATTAGTGTGCCAAAAAGTGAAATCCGTATGAAATCAAAATGCTATTAAACAGTTAACTAACTAAGCTCCGGTAATACTAAAATAGTATAATATCACCCAGAACACACAAGTGAACAAAATATCAAAACTTGAGGGCAATAGTAAAACAGTAAATGGGTGAAAAATCGATGGCAAAATCCCATCTTTACGTAATTGAAACAAATCAATGTGTGTAATAGAACAGATGAAGAATTAGCCTTTTTATTTTATATTTGAAATGATTGCTGTTTCATCGTCAGAAACGTTTTATAGATGAGTTAAACAAATGAAAATCTCACCAATTGAATGGATTTACAAGAATCAAGGATTGAAAATACCATTAAGACTTGTTTTGACCAAACCCTATTATGTCTGCTTAATTTATTTATTAAATTTAATGGATAATCAACAAGCTTTTCAAAACCGGAATTCTAATGAATTATATTATTATCAATATTATATTGAATCAAATACAAACTGGATTACGATAAAAGACTTGACAGTGTCTAATATGTGCAAAAAAAATTGTTTTGTGTACTAAAAGATAAATGTCTCCCCAGAGAGAGAGTACAAATCGTAAAATGACAGTAAAACGTATTTTAAAAACGTAAAGAGTATTATTTTATTTTATTGTTTTTCTATTATGTTTTGCTTCTTTTAAATTTATATATATATATATATATATAAGGAAGGAAGGGAAGCTCGCTTATGATATTAATATGTTCTTTCTTCTGCTAACGGCAAACGAAGCCCGTTAAAATATGCCGCCATCCCTTCAAAGCACAAGACAATTAAAAATGGAAAAAATCTGGAATAAAAGACAAATACATTGAAGACGATTTAAAAAAATCGAAAGCAAAAAATCCGAATACGAAAGACCTAGAATAAAATAAATAGTATAAAAAAATAGTAGTATTCACAAAAAAATGAAATAAAAGCGCAAAAAGGCTTACCACCGCCCGCCCTGTTTTGATCTCTCTCTCTCTCTCTCTCTATATATATATATATATATATATATCAAAACCAACATATAAACACAAAATAAAAACTCAAAAATAGTAAAAAAGGACAAAATGGCTAAATAGACAAAAACCAGAAAAAACCAAAGAAATTGAAAAATATCATAGCGAGCCGCTCGTCAGGAAGCGAAGCTCGCTCATGATATTAATTTGTACTTTTTCCTGCTGACGACAAACGAAATCCGTTAAAAATTGCCGTCATCCCCTCTAAAAACACAAAACAAACGAAAATGGAAGATTTCTTGAATAAAAAATATAAATACATTTAAGAAGATTTAAAAAGAATCAAATACAAAAATCCGAATACAAATACAAAAAATCCGAATACAAAAATACCTAGAATAAAAAACAGCCGTAACATAAAAAATAATAAAATAAAGCGAAATATGCTTACCATGGCCAGGGAAACGCTACCGCGACCACGAGGAAAATGAACGCCAAACCAGTTATCGCCGTTGCCAAACAGAGGAAAGAGAAAGAAAAAGAGAAAGAGGCTTTGCCAGTAGCTCCGAAATCACTGCTTGAGATATCGTCGCACAAAGTTCTCGGGAATACCATTATTTAAAAGTTGATCATACAAAAGCTTTAATTGTCTAGATTTTGAAATTTCGTTCGAACAAATAGATCTAATGCGAGAAAATTGAGAGATAATAGTGTTTCTATAAATCTTAATAGAAATATTAGAAGACCAATATGAAAGTCGGTTGTATATATATATATATAAATATATTAAAAATCAAACTGCAATGGAGAGACAAATAGATGAAAAGTATTTCAGTAAAAAAGAAAGGATGTCATGTTAGAGATATTTTAAATATTCAAACTATGTTAAAAGCATGTGATAAACCTTTTAATTTCGGTTATTACGAAATTAACCCTAAACACAAAAAAACATTCACATTGGAGATTGCTTGCATTTCTTAAATAAAATAATCATCTGATTAGTGAATGGTAATTTTCATTTTTTCCCGTAATATAAAAGCAATCCTTTATTTTAGACACATATTCGACTTATTGCTATATTTAGAAAAGATTTCTGCAATAATGTGTGAATGTTCCCTAAGAAACTCAATTTCTAAGAAATGGAGAAATGTAATATAGTAAAACAATTTATTCTATAGGACTGAATATGGAGTTTATAAATAGTTCTCGGGAAAAAAATCATCCTTTAAAATTGATTCAGATAATAATAAAAATTGTGATATTAATGATATTTTATGGTTTAATCATATGAATTCGCTTCCCATCAAAAGTGAAGGAATAAAAAAAAATAAATCCACGTTGTAATTTGTGTGAGAAGCACATAAAAATCTTTCCTTATGTCATATTCCGTCAACAACTTACTGATTATAACTTCAATATATCAGAACCTGTAACCTTGTCCTCCACAAACTTTTTTCATTCTTTTGTCTGACAACTGAACTGCTCCCTTTGTTATATATTATTTGTTACATATTATTCTAGGTAAATTAATCTTTAAGTACCAAGAGATAATTTCTTGATTATTTTATTCAAAACTAGAATCCCTAAAGACAGAAAGGTATTTATAATATTTTAACAACATTCATCAATGCTTATCATCTGCCCATCCGAAATTTGAAAGATGTCAACTATAGATGTCAAATGACTATCATCAAAATACTTAAAAGTCGTTTAATATAAGAGTAAACTCCCTTAACCTTAATTAGATAGCGCTAAGATATTCCGAAACAAGTCATTCGTTAAATGATACTTTTAAGTATCTAAGTATCCTCGGGTAGACTTTAGAAATGCAGACTGCAGCTCTATAAAAGAGCACACTTCCTCATGTGAAGTGCATTTTTTAATGTTGGTATAAGTTCTCGCGAATTTTTTAGATGAAACAAAAACCGAGATTTCTAATTTCCTTTCTAAAACCATAAAAAACTGTCAGGACTTGATAATTAATTAATAATTAGCTAAATTAATTGACAAAAAATTAATGTTCATCTAATAAGCAAAATGAATTTCTTTTCTTAAATGAATCCCAAAGCCATTTTACTATAACACAACTAGAAAAAAATTGTCCTTTAATGGGTTAATCACTTAAAATTAGTTTAAAATATAATTTTGTAATATTATTTTTCCATTATATAACTGTGAAATATCAAGGTGGTGAATAATCAATTTGAATATTTTAATACCTTTCGTGCCACTAAGCAAAAAATAAATATTAAATTCTTCAGTTAATTACTAACTAATGCTTTAACGTATTTAACATATAACATCGTTCGCTTTCAGATAGAAAGCTAATTAAGTTGAACTGTTATAGAAACCAACGTTATAATTGCAGATTTGATGGAAGTATCTGGTTGTCGATAATATCGATGAAAAAACTTCACATTTATAAAGAACGTTAAGCAGATCTGTGTAATGCATTATTTAATCATTCTCAGGAATATAAATGCCAATTGGATCATGAAAACTACTGCTACTTTATAAACAAAAAAGTTATAAAATATCGATTTTAAATAATAAATTTTCAAATAAATATTTGCAATCAAAAATGAATTTTTAACTGATTTTCTTTGAATCAAGATTAAAGCAAGTTTTATCGTTATATCAAAAAAAGGAATTCAGTAAAAGTTTGCAGGTTACTAAACTATTACTGTTATATTTATTATCAACATTACTTTCCACTTCGTTGTTTCAAGTAATAAAGGGAAAAGCGCATTAGGGAGCAAATGGAAAAGCAAATGGAAAACTGTAAACTTTTCGTCAATTGTGAAAGTTAAGATAAACACATTATCTGTTCCGTAATGCACTTTTAAAGTGCTAGAAAAATTACTGTAATCGTTAACGAAGAATAAAAGCAAATAATGGTTAGTTATTCTTTCCCAATTTTTAAAAATAAACCTAAAGCTTATGACTGATGAAAAAGCTTTGAAAAAGATTTTTATGTCTTTGTATTTCTGGAAAAGGAATTTCGCAGCATTCCGAAACGTTCCTATTTCTTTTAGTTGACTCAAAAATCCTTTAAACACTCAAAAACGCCATTTGATTTAAACTACGAAAACCGAATTTTTATTTATGGATAGATATGAAACAAATATGGATAGATATGAAACAAATATGGATAGATATAAAGTTCCTCTAAAAGCTGCACAAAACTATTTCAAAGCCAGTTGCTGCTACAAGTGTATTACTGAAGTTTTTTTCAATATATGCTGTTAAAAAAAATGAATTTGTTTAGAATCTCAATTACAAAAATTGCTAGTATTGAAACACACAAAACTAATTCACATTTTATTTCAACATTTTCGAAAGAGCGACATAAATGACATTTTTATTTTTATAAGTTAATTTATGCGGATTTTTTTGATTATATTTCAATGTGCGCTCTGAAATGGAACATGATCGCTCGCATATATTATACAAGGACAAAATATTCTTGACTACAATTGCGATTTATCCCAAAACTGTTTGCTAATATGTTCCACATCAAGAATATGAAGTGTAAAAATAATCGAAAGCTTATGTTAATGCATCAAAACTTTCTAATCGAATCGCTTTGTAGTTATTTCTCTAGTAGGCGCAAATATGAAGAAGATACTTATATTGTCCATCGTATTGCATACTTATATCGTTCTTTTATAAACTTAAATGCAATTTTTATTTATATAATCCTTGTTTAAAAGTGACTGACCAAATGCAATTGAAATTCAGTGTTTTTATGTTAATTTTGTGCATTAAACTTCCAGCACATTAATGACAGGTGTCTTTTATTGCAATATTTCTAATGTTCCTATTAGAAATGTTAGTTTCGTAATACACTGGTGATTCCAAAGAGGATAAATCGTTAGTGGTTGATGCAGAAATTGTTACTAATTTTACTTTTTCGGTGATCATTCTAAAATGCAAGACAAAAAAGTACATATATTTGCGGATACATCAAAATTGTCATTTTTCTGCGAATATTCATGCTGAAATTGACATAGCAGAAAGTAACAACGTTCATTTCATTAACGATTAACAGTCACCTACAAAGCTTTTATGTGTAATCATGCTTCCAAAACTGTTTACCTCCATCTTCAAAAATCTCATGAAATTCGTCCAAAATATAGGACATGCTTTTATTCTGAGACTATTTGAAATTTTGTGAAATCATTGTTCCCGATCTACAAGATTTTCTCAAATGGAGTATATGAAAAATACTCTATTTGTATTATTAATAACCTTTTTATAAAGATATAAACACCATACGGGATTTTCTGGGTTTAAAAAGATATTGAAAATAATTTAAGAATGAACAAGGAATTTAGTAAACAAGCGAAAGACACGTTGAATTTGATAAATATTTAATTTTAGATATTTAATTTGAATTTAATCTCCTTAAGGGAAGATTCCCTAACTAGAAAATATTTGGTATCCAAATATATAATCTTAACTCTAAGTCTTTGATTTGCTATTTAATACACAAATATCCAAAACAAATCACGAGGTTTAGCATATTTTAATTCTATATATCAATCGAAACATAATGAAATATTTTCAACTTTAGTTATTAGAACAGTTGTATTGGAAAAACGTTTAATTATAAATGCATTTCGATCCACCGCAATTTCATTCAAACATTCTTCATGGCTATAATATATTCGAGTTTTCCAATCAGAAAATTAATTAAAGACGGTTCCTTTGAAATATGTAATTTATTTTAAGATTACAAGCCAAAGAGGAACCTGAATCTTTTAAATCTGATTTCATTCGAAAAGGTTTCTAAACAGAAACCGTTGTTTTAATTATAATCCAGGAACGAATATTATTAGACATGAGTATGGACATCCAATGCTCCCTCTATCGTTTAGGATTCTCTCCAGAGCTGAAACCATTATCTGTTAATATTTTACTATAAAGTATCTAGTGTATTTCAATAGTCTATTGAACCATCGAAGTATCAGCAAATGGGATGCAGTATAAAAAAACTGCTTTTAAACCGATGATGCTAGGAACAGATTTAGCTTCTAAATTTTACAGTAATTTATAGTTCAGATATGTTAAACAATATCTGAAAATTAATTGCTTTCTGTAAAGTCCATCACCATGCATCGAATTCTGACCAGAGTTCGAGATGCCATGCATGTTGGTCGAATATATAATGCTAATTTTAAAGGCAAGTTTGGAAAAATCCAAAAGATTTTTGATTTGATGTTGTTATGCTATTGTAAATTTGTATTCCATTAAACCTATGTTGTGCACTTTATATGGTGTATCATAAAGGTTACAACATAAGTTTAATTAATTTAATTTTATCAATAGCGTTAAAATATTAAATTTAATTTATAATACGTAAATCAAGTGTAAACTTAATTTTTGTTATTCAATTATGGCGAACCAACTGTAAAAATCACTGCTTGCACAACGATGATATTTGACATTCAATAGGATAATTTTGGTAAACAGCTTTTAATTTATTTAACACTTTTCAGTTTGATTTTCCAAAAGGATTTATTTACCGAAAATTAATTCATTAATATTTAAGTAATTTTCCTTAAATATTTTTTATCTTTATTTTATACCTTTTAAAAATGGAACTTCATGGTTATTATATTAATATCTTAATTACGCATAGATTGAGGACAAAAACTACTCCGGTTTTTGCTAAACATTTAATTTATGAAAGAAATTTTAGAAACATCCGGTTGTTTTTTTCCTTATAAATATCTAATTACATTTAATCTATTAAAGAAAACTGTGCCTAACCGTCACTAAGTGGTTTAAGGCACTACATGACTTAAGTAACACACAACGGCGGGAAGAGTTCATGGATTCTATCGTTTAAGATTGATTTTAACCAATATTACCAATATTATTCAAAAACTAAATGAACGATGTGCGCTTTAGCAACGAATTGATCACTTCGATCGGGTTCGTTGATGGAGTCTTTATGGGTTTTCGAAGAAAAAATGTGCAAATGTGGGCCAGTTTCGATTAAACTTTCTTCAGGAACCCAACATATCTTGGACCTAAATCAGACTTCTGCCTCAGATGATACTTATGTGTTCCAAGGACAATTTAAAATGTAAAGGATGTCACACTTGTCGTTTATCATGAGTGTTTAAGTAGGCTAGATAGGGTAGATGTTATGGTATGATTACTGATATATGTATGCCAATATTTCGAGAGATTTTCCACGCTATTGTATTTTTTAAGCATTTATTACGCGATTTTTTTAAAAATTGATTTTACAGTAATATGTCTATAATTTTAGAATGCTCCTAAATAATGAACTTATTAGAACTACTACTGCTACAATTCTGAAGTTTCGAGGCTCTACGTTTGTGAAGAAAATTAAACTAATGGGATAGGAAAATATTAATGTTAAATATTGGATGATTCTATTGTTAAAAAAGATTTCCAGAATCATTCAAAGGATTCAATCTTTTTAATTCTTCCTTAAACAAAATTTCCTTGAAACTTTCAGTAAATCTTGATACATAACGAAATACATAAAATCTAAAAAACCAGCGGGAGTGGTCTCCCTTAAATTTTCTCGTATACTTCTCGAAAAAGGTGCTGTTTCCCCTCCCCCCGCGTGGATAAAAAATTCGAACCTATTGTAACCCAGGATCCAATGACTATCAGAAAATATTTAGGTAAAAAATCAAATTCGAAGAGATGCGTTCCGATTAAATGAATACCGATTTCTACTCTTTCTTGGCTCAAAGACGATCCTTCCGCATGCAGAGATTGCTACCAAGTACGCATGCGCATGGAGAATCGGATGAAAAAAAGCGCCAAGCTGGAGTCAATAAATATCGTGCACAGAGAGTCCGTTCAATACGCATGCGCGTGGAGATAGCGGACTCGTTGGAGATGCGCTTATACAGGCCGACAGACAGTCAACCTTTTGACGGATTTGGCCCAAAATTTGATACGGACCTACATTCATGATGATATAACTGCGTACCAAATTTTATCCATCTAGCTATTCAAGTTTTTGAGTTATAGTGTTCGCATGACCTCGGACAGACAGACAGACAGACTTCCCTTTGACGGATTTTGTCCAAAATTTGATAGAAACCTAAAAATTATGTTTAAAGACCCCATACCAAATTTCATCGCCGTAGCTCAAATAGTTTTCGAGTTATCGTGTTCACAGACAGACATAATTCCAAAATTGTGTTTTTCGGACTCAGGGAGGTCTAAAACGTGGAGATTCGTCAAAATCTCGAGTTCGATTTTTTTGACGATTACAATACTTTCTCTTTGTCGTATACGATAAAGTAAAAATTAATCTAATCATTCAATAAAAGTATTTGTAAATCTAAGTATTCAAAACCGAAAATAGCATTCACTTTTCGCGCCTCTATAAATAATTCTTACACTAATGGTCTTCTACGCGTGTTAATCTTTTTTTGTGGTGAGTACATTTGTTGCTTGGAGTTCCCTGCAGGACCAGCGAGGAACACTCGATCGCAAGATAGATCGCCGCTTCAGAACCTCCATTAATCTCCCAACTTTGGCAGACTCCACCTTTCCGGCCTTCAACATCCATTTCCGGAGAAAAAATAGCCTCGAAGGTAACTTCGAGAGAATTTACAAGAAGAAAGGAATATGTGAAAAGGCTGGAAAAATAAATACAAAAGACATGGTAAGTGATTCATAAAAGTGAAGTCTATATTTGTTCTTCATTCTGATTATATCAAGGAATGATTTTGTATGTGTTAATAAAGGCTTAACAGAAGCTTCAACCATAACAGGTACATTTAATACCGATTAATGGTACGTAAGTGTTAGGAAAATGTTTAGGAGTGTTACGAAAGTGTGTCTGATTGTTCTTTATTCAAAGTCTTTGGTTGAAACTATTTTTGTACATGTGCAAAAGGGAAGAAAGTTAACAGATAAGTGTTTTCATTTGGATTGCGTCTATCTTTCTTTTCGATAATATTCTACTACTTAAGAACCTCACCTTATCAATATTATAAAGCTTTATATTAAAAAATATTTTTTATCAATTTACAGACAAAAGGTATACATAAAATCATCGAAATAAAGAGAATGTCATGGAATGTCACCGATTTTTCTTGAAAGTGAAAATATCTACAAGCACCAATCAAATAATTTCAAAAAAACTCTCATTCACTCCTACAGGAAATTAAAGCTTTAAAAATTGTATTCAAAATTCAAATTGCTTTATAAATTTTATTCAAAGTTTCATGCTTTTTTCCTAAGCAAAAAAAGAGAAACACCGATATCAGATTTATGTGTATGATGAAATATGCCCAAGAAAATGATTTTTACATATTAACCCTCTCATATCGAACGAGGCGGCCCCGGGCGGTCTAAAAATACCCCTTTAACAGCTACGAAGGCCGGTCTGAGGCGTTTGGCTTCTTTTGAGGGGAGGTGAGGTTCTGAGATTTCTTAGGAGATAAGCAGGGTAGGGGGACCAATTATCCTTGCCAACCACAGCCCATTTCCGTGCGCTTTAAGGGAAGGTTGTAGCAGGGGTTGGGGTGGTGGGGAAAATGACCACCCAGGATGGGAGAGTCTAATTCAAGTCGTTTCCTCCCAAACAGTCCCGTTTTTAAAAGAGTTCGAAGAAAAAAGTCGCCTCGGGATTAAAGAGTTAATGCATTAGCCGTTCTCTCATTTCAAGAGTGAAAAGTATTTAAAAAATTACGATGCAAAATTTTCCCATTATGGTACAAGGTTTTTCCATTTGTATTGTCGATTTTTAGCAACAAAAAAAGCAAGTGCGTTTCATTATTTTCAGATATCTTATTATTAGAAATGTCTGTTTATTTTTATGACAGTTGACTATTAAAGCAAATGAGAAAGTTGCAATTTCGTCACTCAAAGTGAAAAATGCCCTTTACCAAAATAAATTTGAAATCCGCTATTTGGTACTTTTTCATATGGCTAACGGATGGATGTCAAGTTTCCATTGCACGAAATCAAGATGGTTGTAAGGGAAATAAATAAAAGTATGCAATGAAGCGTCATTGTTGAAGATTAACTGCTTAAAGGTAAAGCAAGTTTTCATTTTTACCAGAAAACTCAGTCGTGTTTTATGTTCGAATTTTCACAAGTTGTTTTAACTTTATTTACCACATAATATACAGTAACAGCAATCTTTCGTTTTGGAATTGACGCCTTGGAATTCGTTGGTGATATAATGGGTTACCGATTAGTGGTTTTCAACCAATAGAAAATTCGATAGGCAAGCTTTTGCATTTCATTCAAGACCATCTTTTGGATAAAATGCTTTTTCACTTTCTCGTATAAGAAGTATACAAAAAGAAAGTATTGCAATAGTCAAAAAATTCGAGCTCGAGATTTTGACGAATCTCCTAGTTTTAGGCCTCCCTGAGTCCGAAAAATACAATTTTGGAATCATGTCTCTCTGTGTGTCGATAACTCGAAAACTATTGGAGCTACGGGAATGAAATTCGGTATGTGATCTTTAAACGTAATTTGTAGGATTTTATCAAATTTTGGACAAAATCTGTCTACGGGAAGTCTGTATGTCCGCGGTCATGCGAACACTATAACTTAAAAACTTGAATAGCTAGATGGATAAAATTTCTTACACTGTTTTATCGTTATAATTATAGGTTCGTATAAAAATTTGAGCCAAATCCGTCAAAGGGTTGACTGTCTGTCGGTCTGTATAATCGCACACTTGTAAAAATTATGTCTCATAAGCCCTTTGGCTTAGATAAATAAAACTTTGTATGACGAATGCTAACATTATTTATACATCTGTGCCCAAATTTCGTTTCAATCGGTTAAAAAAGAGGCGTTCAAATTGCATATTCAATTTTTTTTAATCCGATTCTCCATGCGCTTGCGTAGTGGTAGCAATTTTTGCACGCGGAAGGATTGCGTGACTTTGTCCTTGAGCCAGCAAGAGTAGAAATCGGTACGCATTTAATCGGAACTCATCTCTTTGAATTTGATTCTTTACCGAAATATTTTCTGATAGTCATTGGATTCTGGGTTCGAATTTTTTTATCCACGGGTGGGAGGGGAAACAGCACCTTTTTGGGGACGGGAAACGATAACGACGAATATATTTATACGAATATATATATTTTATACGAGAAAGTTTAGGGGAGACCACTCCCGCTGGTTCTACCTTGCAGGTATAAAAGAATAGTTCAAAAATATGAAAGAACTTTTTAAACAAATTATTTGTGGTCGAACGATCAAACATGCCAAAATTGCAATAATGATAAGATATTGCAAATTGTATTATTATGTGTGTCATAGCATAATTATATGACATTAAAAAGGGAAACAGTGATTTTTCTTCTAATTTTATATCGGCAGGTGTTTTTTTTTTAGAATTTATTTTTTTTTCCAAACTTTTCCATTATCAGATATGAATCTATTCAGTATAATCAAAAATAGAGAAAAGCATTTGAGCAATCTTCTGTTTGTGTTTTGAACGCATATAGATCAAATTAGTTGTTATAATACCAAATAATTCAAAACGCTTAAATTACCATTGCTCCAAAATCTCCTTGAAAAAAGTGATTTAAAAAAAAGGAAAATTGGATTTTAAATATGAAATTGGCAATTCATTTAAAAATGGAAAGCATGAGATGAAAAGATTAAATGCTTGAAGAAAGAATGAAAATTATTTTAGTCTACCTCACACACATTCAAACAAACAAACCTGAAATCAAATATCTGTTGCCACGCTTTATAAAAATATTACTTTGAGGCAGGCGCGATAAAATATTTCAGAAATGCAATTAATACTAAAGTGAAAATTCTACTTTGGATTTAATTTCCCAAGAAAACAATTTATACCATCACAACCGCAACAATTGTAAAAGCGCGTGAATAAAAGATTTGCTGAAATAATGAGATGGTTTGGATTTTATTTACAACAATCAAAACATTGTTAAAATTCATGTTTTAAAACATTAATTAAAATGGAACAAAATGTCGCATGGAAATAAGATTGGTGTCATGGAAAAGCTAATTTTTATCTTCAAGATTATGTGAAATTTTTTTTATTTGCAATAATAGGATCCGAAATTATTCCGGAAAAACGTTAAAATTTAAAGTAATTTTTAAATAATTTACATTATAATTAAAATTTCGAAAAATCCTTTCTTAATGAGGACCTACTCTCCAAGAAGCAACCGCCTGCCAAATTTCAAGTTTCTAGTCCCAGTGGCTTGGGAGATTTCGTGATGAGTGAGTCAGGGTATTTGCCTTTTATATATAAAGATAAAAGTGGATATGAAAGACGACTGCAAAACGTGAGGGGCATAAAGACGGAAAAGTCCGTTGTGCTTTCAGGAAAGAGAGGGGAGATCAAAGATCAGTGGCTTTCAACCAAGAAAGAACGCTGTAATCTCTTTCATAAATACGTTCAAGGGCATGCAATCTCACTACTGTAATATTATATACAGAATAACACTCGAGTGATAAATAATTGCTTTTACAATACTAGTATTATAATGAGTTATAGTGAGACCCTGAAGAAGATGTGGCCATGAGAATCTCATTTTTTTTATGATTGAATCTGTTTTTCATGGCATACCTCCTTATTTCAATAATATTTTGAGAAAAGTATTATGTCTCCTATTTTCTATACAAGTTGGCATGCTTATTTAGATTTCAGAATGTTGAAAAACTGTCTATTAGGTCGAGCCAAAAAAGTCGAAGTTTCTTAGATCTTTTTGCGGTAGTGCGGAAAATTTGCGAACTCCCATCAATAAAAAGTGTGCAAAATCTTATAACTCTGAATTGATATCTTCTGTCTCCTCTATGGGCAGAAAGTTGAGTAAATTGGACTAAAAATGGTCAAAATTCAAAATTTAATAAAAAATCAAAGATTTTATTACTCAGTTTGCGGTCGTGCTTATATGTTACTATTTATTAACAACAACATCTTTACAAAATTTTAGAATTATAGGTTAATATCTTCTGCCGCCTGGACGGCAGTGAATTTTGGAAATTTAAAGCGAATTTTTAAATAAATACACGTTTTACGTATATCATTATAATGCGAATAGAAACTTGATTCAACCTTTGAAACATTCAAAATTACAAAAGTATTATTTTTTGTAATCTTCTTTGGACTCAAATTGTGACATTTGTTACCGGGATTCTAGTGTAGCTCTGATAAATCCATCCCTGCTCTGCGGTCCAACTCTTTTTCTGGAGGCTTCAGTGATGAGTTTCACAATTCTTTCAACTGCTTACGTGTGTGAAGGAAATTTAACTAAATCCCAGCCGTCCAACGTCCTGTATCATCTTCAGAAGTTCATGAGAACTGATATGTCTGACAACTGACATGACAGCGACACTGCTTAAATAATCTTATGATTATAGTTGCAGGGACATGGAGTGGCGTTATGTTATGTTTCAAAGTTTGAATCAAGTTTCTATTCGCATTATAATGAGGCAAGTAAAACATGTATTTTTTTCAAAAGTCGCCTTAAATTTCCAAAATTCAGCGCCGTCGAGGCGGCAGAAGATATTAACCTATAATTCTAAAATTTTGTAAATTGATAAATAGTAACACTTAAGCACAACCGCAAACCTATCAACGAAATCTGTGATTTTTATTAAATTTTGAATTTTGACCATTTTTAGTCCAATTTTCTCAACTTTCTGCCCATTGAGGCGACAGAAAATATCAATTCAGATTTATAAGATTTAGCGCACTTTTTAATGATGGGAGTTCGCAAATTTTCCGCGCTACCGCAAAAAGATATAAGAAACTTCGACTTTTTCGGCCCGCCCTACTCTCCATATTCAAAACGAGTTGCAAAACTGGCCATCTTCAAAACAAAACCTTACCCCCCCCCCCCTTTCTTCATGCTTCATTACCATAAATTTCATACTAAATCAAATTGCCCGAATGCAGAGAATGCCATGTAGTATTTTTTAAATCTCATTTTGGCTTGATGTGACAGAAAATCCACTTTCCTGAAAATTTTCTGTTTTGGAGATGGCCAGTTTTGCAGCTACACGACTCATATACACAAATCAAACAAATAAAAGAGAAATTTGGCAAAGATTTTAAAATTCATTTTTTTTCCGATAAGTTTTCCGGAAAATCACTGGAAGTTTTTCGTTTATGCGATTTCCAGATAAAACTATCTGGAAACACAATCGTTCTGAGTTTGTGTAAACATTTGGTTGCTGGGGAACAGGAAAGTTATAAATTCTTTCAAAATATACTTTAATTATTTGCGAATAAAATTCCTAGATTTACTGAAATGTCTTTTGGAAAATATAGATTTTAGGTTCCAAAACCAAAAATTCTATCTTTTTAAAAGAATAAAACAAGAAATCAGCTGTGCTCTAGGGCAAGTTCTTTTATTATAAATCATTGTTTTCCTAAACAGTAATATTCCTCTTGCTTGGAATCTCTTATTTCATAAAGCATCCGAAGCATGCAACAAATTGGTCTTTTTATTTCTTTTCCCAGGGCAAAAATTCCACTTCTTTTGGAAGGAAAGAAACCAGCACAAAAGGAAGTAAATAGAAAATATCTCTCCTAAATATCAGTGCATTCACTTTTGCTATTTTTTCTCGTAGTTCTTGTCACTCGTTTCTCACCTTTTTTCTATGCAATCACTTATGATTCAAAAGACGAAGAAATGGAATACTGCGATTTAAGATATCCCATTGATTCTTCAAGTGCGATTCAGAAGTTTAAAAAAAATTTCTAAACAAAAAATTCGCGAAAGAAAAATATACTATGATTTCGATCTTCTTTTAAGTAGATATGTGTACCCTTAAAAATTCAGTAAGTTTAAACTCTTTTTCTTTGCTGTTACTATTTATTCCAGCAGACTGGGGGTTAAAAAAATCAACTAACATTTTTTAAATCCCTTTGGATGTATAATTTTTAATTGTTTTCTTTTTTATGACAAATTAGGTATATTATCAGGTTAGAAAGTATAATTTGATAAACTTTTTTCTGTTACTAACATATTGTTTACGGACATTTTCCCCCAATTCCGCACGAAGAGAAGGCGATTTCTGCAATTTGCGCGCGAAATCACGTTTCAAGCAAAATAACTTTAGAATTATCATGAGCAGTAATAACTTCTGAACTATTCGCCAAATACCTTCTTTTTGGTATTTCTCGCTCCCCTCCGATAAGTTGCAACATCCGAGTTGCGTATCTCCCTCGGGGGGGGGGGGGGGGCACGGGGAGGTTTTTGGGAAGCCGCCGGGTAAGTTAGCGGATTTTTTTCTGCGGGGTATAAAAATGGATTGTGAGCGGTTCATGTACCCTAAGACAGAGGTATGACGCATCGTGGGTGGGGGTAATTCAACCCCACATCATTACTATATCCCACCAGGAGGCGGGACTGTGCTTACTTTTATGACAGTTTCTCATCCCCATATTTGAGGTGCCTCCTTAAATGGGAATAAAGAATGAGCAAAAGTTGTTGTACACTGACTATTTAGAGATAATTTATCAAAATATTTAATAATAAAAACTTTTTATGATTTATTTAATTACAGATGCAGAACACTGATTTTCACAACTCCTTATCTTGGTTACTAATGGAAACATAATTTCTAAGTTACACAATTATTTTATGGCACATTATTGAAGTATTCGAACATTCATATATCTAGGGGACACATCAGGAGAAAATATTAATTGTTCCAATAATACATTTTTCCGGGACATTTTCCTTAGTTCTGATAATTAATAAAGCTGACTCTTGGAGAACTAGACCTATAAAAACTTTTCAAGTACGATTCAGAAGAGTCAAATAACTTTCTAAACAAATTTCACAGAAAGAAATAGATAAAAAAAGCATAATTTTGTTCTTCTTTTTGGGTAGATATGCGTTCATTATTATAAGAAAAGCAAATATTATACAGAATATGCATTAGCGTATATTTTCGAAGTATCCGGACATTCGCATATTTTTAAACACATCAGAAAAAAATATTAATTCTTACAATAATATATTATTTCCAGGACATTTCCATTACTTCCGATGATTAATAAAGCTGATTCTCAGAGAAGCAAAGACCTACAAAAACTTCTCAAGTACTATTCAGAAGTGTGAAAGAACTTCCTAAACAAACATTTACAAAAATTAATAAAAAATATCCCACAAGTTTGGTCTTCTTTTTGAGTAGGCGTGCATTCATTATCATAAGATAAACAATTATTTTACAGAATATGCATTAGCGTATGTATTCGAAGTATCCGGACATTCACATATTTTGAAACATATCAGAAAAAAATATCAATTGCTACAATAATATATTTATGTTAGGACATTTCCATTAGGTCCGATAATTAATAAAGCTGACTCTCGGAGAAGTAAACAAGGCTTAGGAAACTTCTTCACTCACTCACCCACAATTTCCAGTATGGCCAGTTAAACGTGCATCTACTTCGCAGTTACGTGACACATAAGGCCTTTCCGGGACACAAAAATAGAAACAGAACAAAAAAGAAGTGCAGAGGAAAGCTTCTTGGGCTTCTGCATAAGCGACGCAGTGATGCGATGAAAGTGAGAGAAACACCTTTTCTTCCCCCGGTGGATAATGGGGCAGAGAATCTACCTGGAGAGGTAGCGGAAGCATTTTTGAACCTGCAACATTTCTTTCGATTGGCCCTCCCTTCAAATCTGATTTTACTTCCGTTTTGTGCTATTCCTTTCTCGTCTGAGTGGCAATTGAGTCAATTAGTCAATCTCTATTATTTTTCAGCGATGATTGATGCATCTTTCAGAAGTGTTTATGGAGAGCAAGTGCTCCGGATTCTCTCAAGAATGAATTGAACTTAAGGACGTTTCATTCATTTGATATTCGCACCAAAATTGACGTTTCAAATGTTGGTCAAAATCGTTGAATGGAAACAGACACTGTTCCAAAATGTCTAATCGATTCTGATCTGATTGATCTTCACATGAGAAATCCCCTATGGGGGCACCACGAGCACGTAGATGAGAAGCGGGGTCTCGCTCCCCCGGTGAGTGAGGTTGAGTCGAATCCACTACGATGATGGAGCGTACCTCCTTAGCGAGGGGTCGGGCCGTGGCCGGTGATGTCTACTAGGAAACCGACCTTAGTTCCAGAGTGCTTTCGTAGCGTCTGTTATTCAATTGACTCCGCATGCCTAGGAAGGCCGGGGGCAGCTCCTTCGTTATTAGTGTAAACATAAATACTTCGTTATTAGTGTAAATTATTAGTGTTAACATAAATTAGGGTAAACATAAATACTTCGTTATTAGTGTAACTTATTAGTGTTAACATAAATTAGGGTAAATATAAATACTTCGTTATTAGTGTAAATTATTAGTGTTAACATAAATTAGGGTAAACATAAATACTTCGTTATTAGTGTAAATTATTAGTGTTAACATAAATTAGGGTAAACATAAATACTTCGTTATTAGTGTAAATTATTAGGGTTAACATAAATTAGGGTAAACATAAATACTTCGTTATTAGTGTAAATTATTAGTGTTAACATAAATTAGGGTAAACATAAATAAGAATCTTGGAAAATAAAGCGGGAAACAAAATTGATATAAAGAAGAAAATCAAAGGGAAAAACTCCCATTGGTTATTTAAGTCTTTGGACAAAACTGGAGAGATTCAGCAACAATGTAGGTTGCCTTATATATGAGAATAAAAATGTAACATATTTCGACAAATGCTTATGGAAACAACTATGCCAAAAATTAAAGCAAGCAATATTAGAATAAGTACATTTTTGTCGCGTCTAGTAAACCGGTTAAAAGAAAGCATTTCGCTTAGAAACGGCCATTGATAGAAAAGCGCTAAATAAGTAAAAATGCACTGATCTGCGTGTAGCTTGAAAACATTTCAGCAACAAAAAGTATCTCCTAATGAAGTTATAATTCGGTTATACTAATGAATTCCCACACATTACGTACTTAATCTGAGAAAACTGTGCTTTATAGAGCTTTGCGTGAAGTATGTATTCCCTGATGATACGGTTTTAAGGGCTTTACGAAAAGGAAGGGAGAGAAAAAAAGTATTCAAACCCAGCTAATCTGCATTTCTCCGTAATTGCTTTGGTGCAATCCTGAGGAATTACAAAAACGAATTTTTAATTATACACAAGGGGAAACCATAAGAACCACTGTATTCATGGCATTAAAAATGGAATTTTTATTGAACAATCTTCTCATTGTTTCCTTCTTAAATCTACTGGGTGGAAAGAGTACAATCTAACTGCAATCTCTGAAAGAAAATTAGAACTTTTATTTAAATTTCATAACGCAACCTTTTCTTTATATCCAGTAAACTTTGATTTCAAAGATTTAAAAACTGATTTGTAGAAATTTGGATCATGATTCAAAAATCAATAATGCATTTAACTACAAAATAACTTAAGGTATACCCAGATAGGAAAAATGATCGATTTTTAATGTCGGATTGAGAGCAAAATATATCATAATAGAAAAATGTTATAAATGTGAATATCACACACACTGAAATATGATGTATGGGTTCTTCAATTTCTAAAGAAGTAGAATTTCACAAAAAATATCCTTAAAAAAAGAGATATAATATCAACAAAAAATACCAGCGAAAATATAAAAAAATTATAATACTTGTCTAGTTTTCAATTTCAAACAGACTACTAATGAACATAATATAATGTTTGATGGCGAACTCGCTTGAAAGAAAGATTATTCTGATATGTAATCAAAAACAATTTGAAGGTTGGTTTGGTTTAACTAGATGAACATCTCGTTTAGAAACAGCAAGAGAGTTATTTTAGGACAAAGTCGAAAATTTGATCTGAGGTCACGTAACGATATCTAAGTTCACAATGATATTGTAAGCGTTTCTATATATTCTTTTTAGTTTTGCTTGAAAATCCTTAATTTCCCTTTTTCGTTTCAGTCAATTTTGTTACAATATCTCATTTTGAGTTAAACACTTTTCTTTTTTATTTATACTCGCCTTCCTTGCATGATCTAATCTTTTAAGTTTATGTGAAATAAACATAAAGCTTTAATTTTATGCTTATTTCGAGACAAAATGTTAACCCTGCTGTTCTGTTCGCATTTACATTGCGCATGTTCGGGTTAATGTGACTCGAACATTAAAAACTGTTACAAACATGGAAAGTCGCTTCCCAGCAATGTGAGTCTTATGGTTGGGAAGAGAGTTTTACACGGTTAAGTATGAGATGACAGACAGTAGCCACGCTTGGACCCCTGACCTTGGCGACCATCTTGGCGACAAATTTGGCGACTTTCGCGACAAAATATGGGATCTCAAAGGTGCTGGAATCTTCTTGATATCTCTATTAGGAGAGAAGATACGCCACGAATGTGCTAGATCATTCCATGTGACGTCACGGGCTGCCGGGGAAACTATATAAGGAGAGCGCTTGGACGACGGTGTGTGTGTTGGTCGACTGGGATCGCCTTGGAGCGCGAACGTCTTTGGAGTTCTATCCGCTGTGCGAGCTAGTAAGCTGTTAGACGCCGAGCGGTAAAGTGTTGATCCATTGGAACGACTTGAGAGTTTCTTCCGCAGTGCGAGCTAGGAAGCTGGTGAGCTGAGCGCTATTGAAAGTGCAGTTATTGTCGTTACTAGTTATTTACTGACTGTTTGTGTTGTTAGATAACAAAGTGCTGAACTGTTATTACCTGTGAATTGTTGTCTGTTTACATTGGTAATCTGTGCAAGAACTATTGTTTCCTGTACCTGTGCTACGTGTTTTCCTGCATATTTGTAAATAAACCTTCATTCTCCATTATCCTGCCTGTTGGACTGTTTACACCATACACCCACAGTAAGACTTTTGCAACAATACTAACAACAGGATCTATGTTCTCCATGCTTTCAAAGCAATGCAATGTTTAGATACAAGCAAGAATTGTTTTAACAGAGTGAACTTGATATATTTGTAAAATACTACGATGGATATGTTAATATAAGCAAATGCATCTGTACCAAAAACTAAGGAGTGTAATAGCTGTGTATTCTTTCGCACTAGTTTATTAGTACTACTATATACGATTAAATAGGAGCTATATACATATGTACAATTAGGATTCACTTTCAAGTCTACTCATAATTACTCACTCGGCGTTCACCTCGAGAACTCCTACAAAAACGTGCACATTCTGTGCAGATACCAACTTCATTAATGGCGTCTACCACCTCTTCTCCCGCGCAACTGTTTCTTTCACTCTTCCCTTCACATCCTTCGGTTGAGAGTCGGAGTAGTTACGTGGAGGTTAGTAGCATGACCCCCCCCGATAAGATTTCGCTCCGCAGAGCTGAGCAAAATCTGACATAAATAACAGGATATCTTAACATAACAGAATGTATATATTATAACTGTCATTAATATTCTTAAACATTTTCAACATACAGTTATAATATCAATTCAAAGAGATGAATGGAGACCTTGTTATAATAATAACACATAAAATATACAGTTACTGCACACAAATCAAATTAAAAATTGTATTTAAGTATAACCACAGATGAAAAGAGGCCTTGATACAAACATATCATATAGGTTGTAAAACAAACACTGGTGAATATTTAAGCAGACACTAGTCTTGATAGACCATCGACATTTTTCAATTGAGCACCTGAGCAGTGTGAAATATTAACATTATATCTTCGTTGAGCCAATGCCCATCATTGTAATTTAGACGACTGAGGTGTAGATTTTTCCAAAAATGTTAAGGGGTTGTGATCAGTTATTATCTCAATGTTTGCACCGAACACATCATTTTCAAATGTTTCAATCGATCTCACAACTGCAAATGCTTCATATTCAAAAGTAGACCAGTTCTGGTGCACTGTGTTGAATTTTTGGCTAGCGAAATTGATATTGTATAAATTTCCTTTGTCGTCCTTTGAGACAGACAAGCACCAATACCATAAGAGGTAGCGTCACATTGACTATCATATGACTTTTAGGATCTGCGATTTCTGCTTCGCTGGGTTCTTTAAGACCTAAGCTCTCTAATTCTGCAATTTGATTACCAACTTTAAGTCTCAAAGATTCAGGAATTTTGTAAATATAGAGCGTAGGGGTTTCACATAATAAGTTTTTTAATTGTTGGAATGACAGCTCTTCCATATCAGGCCTAGGAATACGTTCTGGAACATTCCTTTCTGTTAGATCTGTTAACGGTTTTGCTATTTTAGCATAATTTTTTTATGTAATTTCGGTTGTAGTTGAAGAGGCTTGGGGCACTCTTTAATGCTGATTTAGTTCTAGGTCTCCCGATGATTTCAAAACCACGTAGTTTTTCAGGATCCGGTTCATGTCTTCCTGCTCCTATAATATGGCCTAGATACTCTATTTGCGTTTTTCCGAAGACACATTTCTTAACATTAGCAGTGAATTTAAATGCACTTGATTTGGACAACACAACATCTAAATGTTTAAGAAGCGTATCACAAGTAACGATTGCAATATCATCAAGATATGCTTTGCAGAATTCGCGACATCCACTTAAAGAACTGTTCACTACTTTCTGTAACGAAGCTGCGTCGTTGCGTAATCCAAATGGCACCACCTTCCATCTGTATTGAACTAGACGCGTTTTAAACGAAATAAAATCACGACCCTCATCATCTAAATGAATTTCCCTAAATCCTTTTAAGGCAAGCGATGATGTTAGCATGTCCGATTAAGTTGATTAAATCAATTATATTCTCCATAGGATAATGGAAGGGTTTTGTAACTACATTTAATAGCCGAAAATCGATGCATAAACGCATATGACAGTCTTTCTTTGCTACACATGCTACGGGATATGCGATTTCTGCTTAGCTGGGTTCTTTAAGGCCCAAGCTCTCTAATTCTTCAATTTGATTACCAAGTTCAAGTTTTAAAGATTCAGGAATTTTGTAAATATAAGGTTTTTTCCTTTCAGCATCCGGTATTAAGTGAATTTTATGTTCGCTAACATTGGCTACTTCTATTTTTCTGGAGAACAATGATGCATGGTTGTGCAAAATTTCAAGTGATTCTGCCTGCTTACTTTCTTTCAAATGGATAACATGTGCCTCCATGTTATAGTTGTTTATAGGAGGTGTTTTAATTGGTGTAGGATGAATTTCTTCAAATTCTCTAATTCTTCAAAAATAACTCCTACAGTTTGTGTTCTAGCATGAAATTGTGTTAATATGTTGACATGGATATGGCGCAAATTATTATCTGGTAGTTTAACTTTATAGGAATGGAGATTTATTCTATCAATTATTTCTCCTTGATATAGTTTGTTAGTAGAATCTGGAATAAGCAAGTAGACTAACTCGCCTTTCTTGAACTCTTTCAATCTCTTGCCACGATTAAAATAATGGGTATAAGAATTTGTTTCTTAGCAGTGGTCAAAGATGCGAGATCAACTGCTCTTTTTAAATTTATTTTTAATTCTTGCAGATAATGTACTGCTGAATTGCTCAGATTTACAATAGTTATTATAGTTGACAATTTAAGAAAATAGACGATTTTTTTAAATTTAACAATAATTACAATAGTTGAGGATTTAAGAATAAAGACAGTGTTTTTAAAGATTTATCAATAGTTACAATAGTTAAGAAATTAATAATAATGACAATCAATCTAAAAATATTTGCAAAATTTGTATCTAAATTAGTGATAAAATCTGTAGGAATTAAATAGAGAACCTAGTAAAAAATGTGATTAGCGCATTTATACACTGCTTGTTTGGAAATTACAATAGAACAGAATAACGACAAAATGAAATATACGAATCTAACAAATGTTGTATAGAAAAAGAAATTGGAAAATCGTAAATGATCTACTGGGTTCTCCTACTATTTTAATGATCCAAATCCAAAAAGCATAATAAGAAAATTAATCCAATCCAAAAGCAAAAGAAGAACATCGTATTCTACGCCGTTCTTTCTTCTTTAAAATTCAAGCTAACAGACGGGCGCAGTCGAAATGCCGATGCGTTTATTAAAACCAAACGATCGCAAAGCCTTCAAGCAAAATATTTTTAATTTTACAAACGTTTTAAGTTTTATATGAGAAAAAATGAATAAAATCGTTTATTTGCAAGCGAGGAAATAATGGAATAACTAAATTTTAATTCTTTTTAAAATTTTATCCAAAATAATTCTTTGTATTATTTGAAATTATCACAATAAAAGAAAATATTGGAAATCGGAATCAGTTGGTAATGCTTTCCATCAGATCATTTGACGCAAAGATCAAATAGGAATGGCTCGCACAAACTACCAACTATCTCATAACCTAAGAAAATCCTCTCGGGTCGAGTATCCGTAGCTTCCCCTAGTATCCGGTTTTACCCCTAGTGCAGAAATTATGAAAAACGAAATTGGATCACACAATTGTTTTAATAAATCTTTATTTTTGAATAGGATATAAATCCTTAATAAACACATAGTAAGCTGGACTAAATATATCTTTTATAATTGCAATGATTAATCAGTAAGGATAGTTTAAAAAGAAACGAACATTAGAGAGTTGTCGTCATAAAACAAACCTTCACAGACGAAGTGAATTTAACAGTAACAACATGAAAACTGTGACCATTCTTTTTTCTTTACTAGTGGAGAATAATTCAGTGTTTGCACACTAGAAAGAAGAATTAATAACGCCAAAATTAATGTATCCAGGTTTGCCCCTCTATCTATCCCTCCACTCTCCTCTACGTTTAAAGCACAAAATCATGGAAACTGTGTTTTGTATTGGACTTTTTGGAACAAGGGAAAACAACTGGGACACCTCCACAAGGGACAACTCGGTTTACTGCTGTGCGACTATAAGAAAATAAGAAAACTTTGTCGAGTGGTCCAGAATAAACGGCGTGGAAGGATGTCTGGTGTGTCATTCTGCTTCCTGGCAATGCAGAACCGCAGGTTTCGGCTCAAACTCAAAATCTGATTAGATTTCTTGACTGGGAGTAATTCAATTGCCTGCCATACAATCCAGACCATGTTCCGAGCAATTACCATCTTT
>BGPR01000562.1:307093-356777 GCA_013235015.1 Araneus ventricosus | reverse complement strand
TGCCATACAATCCAGACCATGTTCCGAGCAATTACCATCTTTTCTACAATCTGAAGACCTTCCTGGGTGGCAGGCGTTTAGACACTGATGAAGAAGTGAAACTGACTGCGAATATTTGATTATTACCATAGCGGTACTGAAATCTGATCATATTTGACTATTACCACAGGCTGTACTGAAATCTGATCATATTTGATTATTACCACAGGCGGTACTGAAATCTGATCAGATTTCTTGACTGAGAGTAATTCAATCGCCTGCCATACAATCCAAACCCATGTTCCGAGCAATTACCATCTTTTCCACCATCTGAAGACCTTCCTGGGTGGCAGGCGTTTAGGCACTGATGAAGAAGTGAAACTGACTGCGAATATTATCACAGGCGGCAGAGTTCAAGGAGGAAAGTATTGAAAAACTCATCGCTCGTTGCAATAAATATCTGAACCGGGAAGGAAATTATGCAGAAAAATAGATAATTGCATTTAACATGAGAAAACAAATATTTTTTTTAAATTTTTTTGTTTCGATTTATTTTAAAAGAGACCTTGCTTAGTTGTAATCAGCTGTAATAAAGAATGCACTTAAAAATTAAGAAGAAAAATAAATACAAAAATGGTGTTGAAATTTTGGCGGTGAAGGTATGTTGAACTTTTTACTACACCACTTTCTGAGTGTCAGAAGTGATTAAGTAATATTTACTCGTTGATTTAAAGAATGGAAATTTATTCAATAACATTACATTTAAAGCATTATTTTATCAACTGCCCACTGATGAGTACGTCTATTATAATTAAAAATTAAAGAACTGCATCAAAGTGAGGCTGATTATGCCATTTACATTTTCTAATTATAAAATTTATTGCATATTAAACAGAAGAGTTTGAAAGATCTGCTTCATTTAGATGAAATGAATTTGAACGTGGTTATTACACCTAACATTATATTACACGCACTTAACTTTAGAGTTCACTTTACTGAATTTACTGCAAGCTCTTTTAAACATTTGGTGATTAGATATTCAGAAGGAATATATTTTCAAGGGAATCGTTCAGATGACAAATAATTCTCTGACTGTATTACTGAACACCACAATTTAAAATATAATGTATGTCTAATTTTTCTCAGAACACTCATAAATCAGAAATACGTAGAGATATTGGAAGAATACATTTCGAATGAATTTGTTACGGATCTAATAATATCCGCACAAGTCGATAGAGAATTTAGAGACGCATATGAAATCTCCTCTAGTACATATGAAGGAATTAATAATTCTTTGCGATTTAAAATCCCAGAGTAAATTTTCATTAGAAATAATGTGTGTTTCACTGGGAGACTTGCGAAAAATATATCTGGCATGATCTTTAAATGAGAATGTGCTTTAATTTTATAGAAATGCTTATTTAACTCTCTGAACCCGGCTACAGTGAGAATTCCAGTACCTCAAAAACGTAAATAAATTTTCGTTCCCGAAAACAGAATGAAATCCTTCCTTTCTTTACAGAAATTCCAGGAGGACGACACCCAAGTTTGGTCGATCAATTGTCAACAAAGAAAGGAACAACTTTTCGACCGTAGAATTCACTCAGGCGCCCGAAACCGCCTGAGTCCGGCCTCTGTCGAATGGGGCGGTTTGAGGCGGAATAAGGCTCATAGAGTTAACTGTAGATGCAATATTTGAATTAAGTTCTTTGTATGCACGCTTAAACATTAATCAATATTAGGATAATCAGAAGTTCGGGTTTCAATAATAATGAATAATTTTAATTCTTTATACTTGAAATGGAAAGCGAAGCGCTTCTGATAGGGTTAATACACAGCCGCAATGATTTTAGCTGTTCTTTTGATGTAACTTACATCGCTTTGAATTTACCTTATTGTACAGATTATGTTAGGTGAAGGATTGGAATTGCATGCAAATAGTAGTAGTCAGTAATACTTCAATGCAAGGGATTAAGATTCACGATGGATTATGAATGCGCTATAAGCTTATTTATTTATTTTTTTTATTTCCCGGATACTTAGATACTACGTACAGTAAACGTATCGTCACAATATTCGACTGAGAGATTTTGATGATGTTATAGACCTCCCTACGTGCGAAAAAAAAACACATTTGGAATTATATTTGCTGTCTCTGAGCACCATTCCTCAAACGATTATTAGATATTATAAGGGTGATTCGCTACCAGTGCGAACCACCCTTATATCATAGTCACATAGCATTGCAAGGTCCGAAATACCTTCTACGCGAGCTCAGGTTAAGAGAAATAAAGAAAAAGAACCGAAACAGCAACACGTTAGTGTAACAGAAATCATTTTAATGATAAGTTTTATATTGGTTAATAGCTGCATGCTACAGAAGGTGTTCGAAATTTCAGCCAGAAGCAGTAACACAGGCTTCACAGCGGCCCGCATGGAATTCCAACGTTCTGGAAGATTCCTGGCATGTCTCGCATCTCCCCGGCAGCTACTGAGATGCGAGCGACGATGTCTTCAACTGAATCAATGGGGTCTCGTACACCAATGTCTTCATTTAACCCCAGCAGAAGAAGTTCATGCGTGATAGGTCCAGCGATCTAGCAGGCCACTGAACCCCACCACCACGACGCATCCAATGGTTTCCAAATATAACGTTTAGGTTTTGGGCGGACATCATTGGTGTAATGTAGGGGAGCTCCACGGATAAACGCAGACAGTATATACGTTATACGTTACAGTCCGCAGCTTCCTACGCGAGATGCATGTCGGTCAGTTCAATGTTTGAATACTCATCCTACTGCCTCGGAAACTGGTTCTCAAATGCTGACATCCAGCGCGATAGCTGTTCACGCAACCTTTCATTCAGCGCCCTCTACCTCATGACGAAGGCATTTCGGACCCTGCAATGATATGTGATTTCGATTTGTCTTTGTGTCACCTACACCTCCTGCAAATTTGTTCCACTGGTAGCGAATCACCCTGTAAATTTAATGAAAAATAATGAAAATGAAATTTTATTTGTGGACTATTTTTTATATAATTAATTTAATTATTTCCAAATTTTGACTTTAATTTACAATTCATTATTTTAAATATAATGAAATACTGTAATCAACTTGGTATCATATTCACTATACAAATCGTATTAATTCAGATTTTGATGAATTTAATAAATTGATTGATAATTAAATTTTTGAAATCTTAAAATATTGTTATGGCACTCAAAACACACAAGTGTACTAAATTTGAAACCTCTGACATATAATGAAATAGATGAAAAAAAGATTATGATTTTTCATCATTGCAAACTTGCAATACGTCATGTGTAATAAATCCTTGTAATTAAACACCGAATTCAAATTAAAACTTCTTTATGCTTGACAACACGGAAATGTATTTTTAAGTTTACTTTCGGTCCACTAATGACCGCGGTTCAAAATTACGACGTCCGTCCCAAAATAGGCCTAGTGTTGTTTCGAAACGTGACGTTAATATAATTAAACTAAACACATTTCCCTCCACTAATTTAGTTTCAACTCAACGGTACCTATGACATGATTTGTAATGCGTATTTCCAGTTGTAAATATTAAGGACATAATAGTATTTAGTATGTAGAATTCATTGATACAGAATTGTTAATCTTCTGTGAAAGAGTTCTCAAGATTTTCTATAGCAAATGTAGAATCAAGAGAAAAACAGAGATAAAAATGATTGAGAGTCACGTTAGTTCCGACACTTCTTTGCGCATAAAAAATCATCCATGCTTCAACAATGAATATTATTTTATTAAAAAATAAACTAGAGGAAGATGCCACTGTAAATAGAGATAGAATAGTTGTTCTTGCGGAGAAAATACAGTTAGAAATTTTAAAGCTCTATTTGATACTGCAGTGTCAAAAGAAATAAATGAATTGAATCAGCTGTAAAGAAGACACCTGAAAACACATTTTTCTATTTGCGTCATGTCCTAAATATTCCTTGCATAAGAAACTATATATATAATGTTAAAGATAAGCGTCGTAAAAAATGAAATCATGTTCAGAAAGTAAGGAAATTTGAAAATTTAGTAACTAAAAATTCAGTAGAGCAAAAACATTTCTAAAAGAATGTTTATGCTTTAAGCACCGTAAGCACGTGTATACAGTAGAATGCACACAGTATACAGAGGATTGAGACAATGGTCTAATTGATCGCAAGTCTAGCAAATTTGTTCCACTTACGATAGTTCACTGTCAGTGACGGATAGTCTGGTGCCAAGAACAAATTGCTTGAACTCCAAAACAGAGAGACTGTGCTTTTTTTAATGCCAGTAAAGCCTGATAATGCAGGTTTTCCCTGTTTAGTGACTTACTCGTGCCTTAGTCACTATTCACGAGCGTTAGGTTAATCAAGAATACTGCTACAATCAAGAATATACGATTGAACACTATCTTTACAGCGGCGCTGGACTGTTGGCTTGAAGTGTATAAGTCTGCTTTCTCAAACATATCTCCATGGTCAACTCGGAACCGTATAATGCCATATTTATCGGATATAATTATGCAACAAGGTGCTGAGAGCTGCATTGGATGCAAGTTTTGCCTTTATGTCTGGCATCGTCCCCCCACACCGTTTGAGCACCGTAAGCGATTGCCCTCTGAGGAGGATGTACCCCATTTGGAGTGGAGTTCCCATTTAAGTATGATTGAGCATGTATGGGACACTTTCCGACAACTGATTGTAGGACGCCATCCACTCTCTAGTTGTTTTCCAGAACTTAGAATGGCTTTAACTTAAGAATTGGCCTACAAAAAATATCTAGAAAAGTTTAGTGCCCAGCCGGCCCAGACGTTCCACAGACTGCCTTGCAGCACAGGACAATCATACTACATAACTTCCATAGAAGTTATATCGTGCTAATTTTTCAACTGAAAAATGCATTTTCCCTCTTGGCCAAGGACCGTTACTCTTATTTTGTTGAGTACTGTGATAAATGCGCCATAGTTATGTTATGAATAAAATAAGCTGTGCGTTTATAGTAATTTTCATTAAGCAACAAAATCCTATTTGATTTCTATAATGTCTTATTATCCTTTACAGTTAGCGTCATAAAGTTTCCATTTTATCATTTAATTCTATTCAAGGTATATAGCTAACGTTTAGAATGATCTTAATGCAAAATATTTATACAAACAAAAAAAACATATATATATATATATCCCCAAAACCATGCGTCAAAAGTCAGATTCTTATTTTTCAGTGAAATACAATAAATTATATTCATTACCTTTATTATTAGTAGAAATTACATGCACATTTGTAAATGAAAGGCTTTTGTTAAAAAAAAATGACAAAGCGCCCCAACGTGTGCATTGATTTTGAAAAAATAATGTAGGATGCTCCCTGGAGAAAAAAAATGTAGGGAGTAATTAAAATTTAATGGCGCGTAAACATGAACCATGCGTTTTCTTCAGAATATATGAACAAAATAATTAGACTGTTTCAGCGAATTGAATACCTTAGAGTTGTTAAAAATAATACGGGCTATTTTCGTATGTTTATGTGTCTGAGTATAATACTGTAGTCTCCTTAATCTGTAAATATATTTTTAAATGTTAATTACATTATGATTTAAAAATTTTTTAATCTCTAAAATTAAACGAAAAGTATTTTCCTAAACTGAGATTCTCGAAAAGTGGTGTTTTTGCGTTACTAAACTTCCCTTGAAATGAATTGTGTCGACTCAATATTTAATAGGATAACTCAGATTGAAATATGAGCATAATAGTCATGCTTCATTCGGAATTTATTCAGAACGCAATTTCAAAAAAAATCCGTAATGGTTGTTTTCATCTATTACGCTAGCTGATAAACAATATATTGACAGTTTTTTCTATCATCAGAATAACATATGTGTGGAAGATTGCTTCTAATCATATTAGTATGTAGTTATCTTTATATTTTGGACATAATTCATTTATATTTAAATATGAACGACAGATAATGAAATATTTATATTCTGGAATTCAATCAATAAAAACTTATTTAAAATTTATATTTTAAGAAAGACATAATGGAGAGTTCGCCATTTATTGTAAAAAAATTAAGGAACTGTATAAAAATATGATATAAATAAACAAAATAAAGCATGATATAATAAGAATTATGTGATGGAACAGAATTGCTTTCAATTAAAACAGGAATGGCAGATAAAACGATATTTTTTTGCATATTCTATAAATTCTACAGTTTCTCTAAAAATATTAATATATTTCATCTATACAGTAATTCAGAACGGAATTTTTATTCGAGATATAGCAAATTCTGAGCACATATTTAAAATTTTAATCCATAAAAAGTTTGTTTTCATTTATGTAACGTTTAGTTTGATTCCAATCGCCATTGAGAATAAACATAAAAGCACATTTTACTAGACAATGGCCGTTTCTTTAGTTTATCTAGTGAATAAGTTGCCATCGGTTTTTTAAAACTTTACTTAACCTCAAGTTGATTCGATTGCAAAAGTTCTTTAGAAAAGTATCCTATTCACAGACAGACCACTGTATGACTACAATTAATGAAACCCGAACTTCAGAACAAAGGACTGAGCGGTACAACTCGGGACAAAAGCTTGCTCCAAGTGAGAAATCACGTAAAATTCTCCCGGGAATTTTCCGAGCTCTCCAGCTGAGAAGTCAAAGTTTCCGAAAGCACTTGTTTCCCCAGTTCGGCCCTTGGGCGACACTTTTGTCTTCTTGATAATGATGGATAGTCCAGAGCCTTTTAACGATGCAGAAGCTGTGATTCTGTGCATGTAAACTGATGGTTGGTGACCATAGAATATTGTTCCTTTAATAAGCGAAATATAGTTATTGTAATAATATTTGTTTCTCAGTATCAAACATCTTTTAATGATAAAAAAGTTGATCAATATTTCATGACTTTTTATCAGGTCTGTTTCCTAAGAAATACGCATTTGGATTTTTAATTGTCTTTAATTGTTTAATTTTTTTTTATTGTCTGGAAATGGGCAATTTTCCTGACCTTAAAATCTTTGTAACTTAATAAAAGCTAAAATTTGATTTTATATCCCTCATTTAATATTTAAACAGCTTTATACATTTTTTGAACATTTGCTTTGATATCGGTTACATATATTGACAGGTCTGCCAAATATTATGTAGAAAATTTGAATACGTTATCGTAGGCTTATTTTTGAAATCATTAAGAAAAGTTTGTAAATATTCGATGAGTTATGTATCAAAGTGTGATAACGAAGTAGTATAAGTTATGTAAAAGTTTTTCTTATGTATTTATAAACCATTTTAAGAAATTTCCATGAAGAAAGATAAATTGTGTGAGCCACATGAATGTTTTTTAAAACAATGTGAGGAGCGTATAAAAAGCGGTGTGTAGAGAGCGCAAATATCCATAACAAAATTTCGACTATTTTAAAATATTAATGCAACGTTAAAGCTCATTCCAGAAATGATTGAGTTTGACAATACTTATTTTTTAGCTCAGCTTATGAGATTAAATTATACAAAGTTGATTTTAGGAAATATTGCTTGGTAATGGAATTTATTAATAAAATGCTCATGATTTTTTGCTTCAATTCGAAAACATATTACCTATTCTACAATATTGATTGAGGACTGCGGGAGCATGGACCATGGACCTGCTCCCGCAGGACTCGAGGGACCGGAGGGTTAAAGGATCGAAACCCGAGTCCACTGAGCATCCGCTGTGTATGTGTGCCTGTGGCACGTTAAATCATGCTCCGGCACCAAAAGTCCTCCCGCTGGTGGGACGCGGAAGCCTGGAAAAGGGGTGCCAGCTCAGGTGTCGCACTCGTTACCTGCCCGCGGTTCAAAATTATGAAGTTCGCCCCCAAAAAGCCCTTGTGTTGCTTCAAAAGGGACGTTAATATAACTGAACTAAACGAAAACTAAACAATATCGAATGATTGATCCACGTAGTGTTTATTGCATTCAAATTAAATATTTCCATCTGATAGTTAATGGATTCATAGTATTGGAAAGCATTTAATTATCAGAGAATTTCGATTTAGTACAATTCTATCTGGCAGACATATTGTATATTCGAGTCTGCTATTGTTATGTAAAGATTGATTACATTTAGCTGCTGCAAACGAATAATTTGTTTTAAAATGACAAAGTAAAGAGGGTCTGAATAAATCAAAGTTTAAATTAGTTCAAAAGACTCTTGATATACACGCAAGTACTTTCGCAGAGAGAATAATTAATTACGAAGATGGAAATATAATGATTCAGTTGTTTGGTTTCACATGCTTTGGACCCGTTATGAAATATCTAACGTGAAAAGTTTAAACGCATTTAAAAATAATCATATTTGCGGAGAAAGCATATCAATGCAGACATTTATATTATATATATTATATTGGAATTTTACGATTAAAGATAGATCAAGGGTGACAAATATGGAATAACATTTACATTTGGCAAAATATTTCTGACTGGAAATGTTGCTTTTTGGAAACTTCATTGTTACATTTATCAATGAACTGTTTACTAACTGAACCCAAAATATTTTCCCACTAACTTGAGAAAAAACAACAATATTTGAAAATATATCTGCTTAGTGTAAAATTCTCAAAGATCTAAATGGGTGACAAATATGGAATAACATTTACATTTGACAAATGTTTCTGACTGGAAATGTTGCTTTATGGAAACTTCATTGTCACATTTATAAATGAACTGTTTACTAACTGAACACAAAATATTTTCTCACTAACTTGAGGAAAAACAACAATATTTGAAAATATATATGCTTAGTGTTAAATTCTCAAACATCTAAATGGGTGACAAATATGGAATAACATTTACATTTGAGAAAATGTTTCTGACTGGAAATGTTGCTTTATGGAAACTTCATTGTCACATTTATCAATGAACTGTTTACTAACTGAACACAAAATATTTTCCCACTAACTTGAGAAAAAACAACAATATTTGAAAATATATCTGCTTAGTGTAAAATTCTCAAACATCTAAATGGGTGACAAATATGGAATAACATTTACATTTGAGAAAATGTTTCTGACTAGAAATGTTGCTTTATGGAAACTTCATTGTCACATTTATCAATGAACTGTTTACTAACTGAACACAAAATATTTCCCCACTAACTTGAGGAAAAACAACAATATTTGAAAATATATATGCTTAGTGTTAAATTCTCAAACATCTAAATGGGTGACAAATATGGAACACTTAAAAATCTTTAATAGAAATGGGCAAAAAATGGGGAAATATAATTAAGTTCTTTATTAATAGAAGCGTAATACATAATATAATGATGTTAATTAAAGGAACATTTCAGATGAAAAAATTTACATATAAATTAGTCTGGAGCGAAAACATACAAATTTATATTTCCGAGTAGCTATATGAATATGGAAATCTAATGATTCAAGTGTTTGGTTTCATATCTTTTCTGAAGTTGGGATTGACACTTAATTGAACAACAAAAAAAGAATTATTCAAATCTGATAATATCTTCCGATCACGCAAAGCGTCTAAATATTTGAAAAAATGGAAAACTTCATTGTTTTCAGCAATTTTTTTTAATGTTTTGCTTCCAAATTTTTATCAGTTTTTAAGGATCCGCAAGGAGACTACTGAGTTAATCAAATAACTACAAAGTATTTTTTAAAAGAAATAGCGTCTATGGTTTAGTATTAGCGTGCGTATTTCATTTGAATTCACTGCCCATTTCTCTAACTGTCAACACCGTGCGAGACTCCGGTTCGTTCATGCCTCCAATCCTAATGTCGGTTCCTACCTCGTCACATCCGCGTCTCCGTCTAGTTGTCCATTATGTCCATGCCTAGGTGTCAGTCGTCATTAGTGAATGAGTAGCATTCTGAGTTGTGTGTCATGCTAGGGATTAGTATTTCTCAATAGTGTTTGGTATTGATCTATTCTATTCAGTTCTCCTTGGAGAAGAAAAGATTGAATCAAAGCAGTTTTGTCGAACAATGAATGAGAAGCATTATTCCATCATCAACGAACCTGTTTCGGTTTATGTTGCCATGAGTCTTCGAACTCCGGATCTGACAAAGAATTTGCATATAGCTATGTAACCAAACCTGGTTGCTATGTAACCAAAATGAATAAGGAGCATGAACGAACTTGAGTGTATTATCTCATTTAGGGAATTTATTTAATAGTAAATCTCTCAGACGGCCAAATATAGGACACTTAATGGACTGTCTCGTAATTTTCTTGGACGTGGACAAATCCATTTCACAAGCGAACTAAATAGAATAGATCAATACCAAGCGATATTGAGAAAGACTAATTCCAAGCATGACACACAAAGCAGAATGCTATTCATTCACTAATGGCGAATGATACCTATACATAGACATAATCGAAAACCGACACTAGAGCAAGCAGCATGAACGAACTTGAGTGTATTCTCTCATTCAGGAAGTTTATTTAATAGTAAATCTCTCGGGCGGCCAAATATAGGATACTTGATAGAATAGACTGTCTCGTAATTTTCTTCGACGTGAACAAATCCATTTCACAAGCGAACTGAATAGAATAGATCAATATCAAGCAATATTGAGAGAGACTAATTCCAAGCATGACACACAAAGCAGAATGCTATTCATTCACTAATGGTGAATGATACCTAGATATAGACATAATCGAAAGCCGACACTAGGACAAGCAGCATGAGCGAACTTGAGTGTATTATCTCATTTAGGGAATTTATTTAATAGTAAATCTCTCAGACGGCCAAATATAGGACACTTAATGGACTGTCTCGTAATTTTCTTGGACGTGGACAAATCCATTTCACAAGCGAACTGATTAGAATAGATCAATACCAAACACTAATGAGGAAGACTAATGCCAAGCATGACACACGGCGCAGAATGCTACTCATTTACTAATAACGAAAAATGCCTAGAAATAATAGAAAACCGACATCAGGGTAAGCGGCATAAACGAATCTGAGTCTCGCACAGAAGGAGTAATGGGCAGTGAATTCAAATCAAATACGCACGCTAATACTAAATCATAGACTCTATTTCTTTTAAAAAACACTGTAAAGTTGTTTTATTAACTCCGCAGTCTCATTGCGGATCTTTAAAAACAGATGCAAATTTGTTTAAAAAATTTACGTAAATTGTCAAAATATTGAATTTTTTGGTGAATTGTAAGGGATTTGCGAGATAAGAAGATATTCTCTAAATATAGAAATTTTTTTTTTTTATGTAGCAGTACCCTTTGAAACTTTTTGCACTATAGCATTTAAAAAATACGGAAGCAAATCTTTAAAAAACTTGCTGAAAAACAGTGAAATTTTCCATTTTTTTAAATATTTAGATGCTTTGCGCGATCGGAAGATATCAGATTTGAATAATTATTTTTTTGATATTTAAGTATGCAGCAATCCAAACATTCCCCGCATTATAGCGACTCGGAAATATAAATTGGAATTTTTTCGCTCCACCCTAATATAAATGATAATCTGTGGAACACAAACACAAATTTCACTAAATTTTGCAAAAATCGAACACGTAACTTCCACTAGAGTAATCATCACATTCTGTCTGAGCCTTTTCTTCAGTGCCTTTTAGCAAATAGTCTTTAAATATGGAATATTAATTCTATATTTCTCACCTTACTGATATTCCATATTTATCGCCTACTGGACATTTGTTTTGGGAGATTATAAATATGGATCCAGAAAACGGAACTTGGATGAATAATACATAAAAATAAACCTCAGAATGCGCTTTATTAGCCCACAAAAAGAATCACAAACCAAGAAATAAAAGTTCAATACAAAAATAAGAAGGAGAAGATGAAACCTTCCAAAAAACGCAAAAATGCTCGTATTAAAAGAATGGTTACAGCTACAACACTTACGTAATGGCTGCTCAATAGGAAACGTTTCTCATTGTTTCTAAGTTGCAGCACTTAACAGAAGATAAACCTAAAGCCCTGAATACGTCTCTTAAGTAGCGACACTCTTTTCCCCATAGACTTCGTGCCGCTTTCGGTTTTGATTGGAAGTTGCCAGTCACATGGATAAACAGCCGCCATGTTGGGTCTTTGCTTGAATGTGTGTATCGCGCTTTTAGCATTATACGCTCTATCTGTTTTACCCATTTTCGCTTTTATATTTATATCGTTTAATAGATACTTTAAAATTTGAAGATGCCCACTTGCTGTGCTGTTGGATGTTCGAACAGCGTGAAATCGGGCTTCAAATTATATCGTTTACCTGTAGGTAAGCGTAATGCAGAGAGAAGAAAACAGTGGCTGCATAGGATCGGGAGAGATAAATGGATTCCAAATGAAAATAGACCTACTAGAATAGAATAGAATGAAATTCAAGACCTACTATTAAAAAAATTAAATGTGAGTATATATAATTGAGTATTCTAAATAGGCGAATTATTGCCTCTTTATAATAAATAACTTTTGTATTGAAACTTTTTTGATAGCTACAATTTTCTATAAGTTATGAGCTAAAATGCCTGAAGATAGGGGAAAAAATTCCAATTCTACAACTAAAGAAAGGAAAAAAAAAATTCAATTAAGCGAATTATCACCTTATCAGAACGAACAACTTTTATATTAAAAGGTTTTTAGTGAAGATTTTGTAACAATTAATTATTTAACTTTAATTAAGTAAATAGTTAATTTTAATTAATCAAACAACTAATTTGATAATTAGTTAATTTGACAGATTACTTTAATTTGATATTTAACTAAACATGGCGGGACCAAGATTTGTTTAATGAAATCAATATAAAATAGCCAAAAATGATAGATATTTAAATAAGAGTTCCCTTTATCCTTTTTGATATTGAAAAATATCTCCTTAACTTTAAAATAGTTTTGGGATTTTCTGCCTAAGTATTTGGTTTTAACCGTCTATGGAGATTTAAATTTACTGTTCAAATTGGCTGCATTCATATCCTATGCTTTAAACACACGTATTAAATTTGCCACTCACAATGTTTAATAATTTTTATTCTCTTATATGCTAAGAATTTAGTGACTATTATCTCTGTAACCAGGAAGTTCTCTAAATGAGCCCATTTTAGTAGTATTTAAGTGTTTCATGTCATGTGATTTTACCATATGACAAAGTAATGTTCGCACAATTATATTGTAACCTAGATTAAATAAATTAATTTTTAAATCTAGAGTCTTTTTTCATTCGTTTCAAGAGTCAATTTCTTGTTACTGTCTCAGATAAACTGGCTTAATGTTATCTAGGAGATATTTGCACTGCTGAGATGTTTATTTCTTTACGACTCCTACCTATTCAATGATTATGTGTTGAGATATAAAAAAAAATTACCAATGTACTGACCGAAAAATCTATCATAACTTTTTGGAATGAAAAATGGAATGATAAAACCTTGGTATAGTAAAAAATTAAATGTCATGAAAGCAGAATCACGGAGTAAATATTGCAATGTGTAGAAACGAAGCATTGTCTACGTCTGCATTGATTAATATGTAATATTTCATTACTTTTGTAACATTAACGTAAAGGAATCTACCTTTGCCTTCACGCTTGCCGAAAAGGGATTTTTTAAAATTATGTTATAGATAATTGAAAAGTAAGTATTAAAACAAGTAGAAAATCCTATTTTAAGTAATTATTTCCTACTGATTTACGAATTATTCATATATATATTATATCTTTAATTATATATATTTTCAATTATATGTAAAAAGAATTTGCATGTATTAATTGATTTGGATCTCTAACTTGAACGGTTTAAGTTAACATATATGTTTGTATCAAATACTATACTTAAATAAATTTAAATTTAAAAAAATCTGATTTAAATAAAAAAAATCCGATTTTTTTATTTTAAAAAAAAAAATCATGATTTTTATCAACCCTATTTTGGAGTAATTTATAACTCAGAAAATCTTAGCAAAAAAAATTGAATATAATTATTCTTCAAAATGATCGCGAATTATTTCAAAACACGCATTTAGTTATTACGTGTTTTAATATAAAAAATAAATTATTATTTAAGGTAAAATGATTTTTTTATATGTAGATCATTAGGTATTTAAGTTTTATTTGGGAATCTGTAAACATTTGTTAATAAAAGTCCACATTCAATAAACGAAACTCCGTATTTCTCAATAGCAGACTCAAGGAGAGAGTGGCCGTTACCCCCCAAAATGGCGGACGATTGAACGTGTCGCTACTTAAGAGACGTATTCAGGGCTTTAGATAAACCGGCCTATTCCATATTTGTACCTTCTCTCCATATTTGCAGTCAATCTTTCTACTATTTTAAAATTAACAAGTATTTTTGGCTTAAATATAATTAATAAGTTTAAAAATATTGTGTCCCCTGAAGTGGGGTCACTATGATATAGTGAAGAGCTTCTGTACAGGAAGTTTTATGCTTAGATACACGATCCCACCAAAGATATGTCATGCATGCTGGACCGTTGCACTCTCAATCCGTTTGAGTCAAATGACCTCCTACTAGTAGAGACTTGACCATTGAAGAGGGGATGCCAGCTAAGTAGGTATTTGTTCGCGGCATTTGATGTGCGTTCAGTTTAAGTTAGTTATATTAACGTCCAGTTCTGAAGCAACAATAGGGGTATTTTGGGGCAGATCTCGTCATTTTGAATTGCGGTCAGATGACGAGGACGACACCTGAACTGGCAACCACTCTTCAAACTCCCTCACCACAATAGTGGGAGGATGTTTGGCCCATTTCTTATGATTCGGCGTGCAGCAAGCCCACATACACTTGGCATCTTCAGTAGAATTGGGTTTCGATCTTGGAACCCTTAGGCGCCGAAGTTGGAATCTTATCAATCGGCCACCGCGGGCGCAAATTTTTCAAAAAATACGAGATTGATCTAAATTAAATTTCCATTAATTATCCTTGTAGAATGTTAATCTGCCTAAACTTCTTTCAGAACAAAATGCGTCCCTTCCTCTAAATCTGCATTAATAACCCATAAAATGGCGGATAATCCTTGAAAGTCGACTACTCTTAAATATAATTTTCATTTAGGAACGAACATCCGCATTTTGTCATTGATACTATTGGATGGCTTAATGGAAAGCAAGAACGAGTAAGAACTTTATTTAAATTAGTAAATATGTACATGTGGAATGTTTTATTATTTGTGCTGTGTATAAAGTCTATAATTTCCATTTGTCTCCTTTGTCTAGATTTTGAATAAGTAAGGGCCATATTTTCTCCGTTTAGGCAGAATAATCTATTATCTTAAAGTTATAATTCATTACATCAATTGTATTTACTTAGTGACATTTCTTATTTTAATTATGGTATTAAATCAAACTTTAAACTAAGTAAATACAAATGATATTTCCTTTCGTAAGCAGAAACAATTTTTGAGCTTATTTCTGGATGATAAATGCTACACTAATGAAAAACATAGCATTTGAAAAAAAATTTCAACAGAATGTTCTTTCTCTAGGAATTTAATTCGCCCTGCAATCTATATTTAAAAAAGAAACATCGAAAAAGTCTTCTTTTCCTCTCATTCTTTTTAATGATGGGTGTTTTTACTGCGGATGGATTTCGATATTTTCGCTATCAATTGCATAATTCTTTTTTAGACTACTCCAGAAAATATTTAACAATTACAGCAACATAAATATTCTAATTCCATGAGTTGGGTCATTTAGTGGCTTCATTTAAAATGAGATATAAATATTTTCTTGAAATCGAAGAATTTCAATCTTCTTTTTAATAATTTTTAGTTTATTTAAAATTCAAATTTTGAGCATAAGTAATTTCCAGTCCATTTCCATTTTCTATTGCGTTTCCGAACAACAAATTGAAAACAACAAATATTCTTTATATTAAAGAACTAAAAAGCAAATTACATGTACAGTCGGTTGCCAATATAATATGGATACTTTAAAATTCACATATTTTTTCGAATATGCCAGCAAACATGCATGGATTTTCTTAGAATTTCGAACATGTAAATATTGGGCCTCAATTCACATTTTGCAGTCAAGATTCGATCACGAGAGTAGTTAGGGGACCTGTAGCGAAAGTGTTAAAGCAACTCGTAACACAAAAGTAAAGAGAACTTGCCCATCACATGTGAGACTCTGCACTTACAAACTCACGGAATGTAACAGAACCATCCAACTAGAATAGATTAAAAATCTAGATCCGCCTAATACATTAATAACATTTCTAATTAAAATACCAGTTCTTGGATTGAGCTAATCTGTAAGGGTCTCGAACTACGGCCAAGCATATTTCCAGCTCAATGCTCTATTAACTGAGCCACGGGGTTCTTTGAGCTGCAATATGTACATTTCTTTTAAATAAACATTATATTAAGGGAGATTTTTAAATACGTTGGTTAAAAACTCGAAAACTGAATTAATGCTTTTTTTCTGCTCATCTGAATATGTTCAAAATAAAATAACTAAGGGGATATACGACTGTTAAATCTCGAAAATTTTCGATTTTTTGCAAAATACAAATATTATTTCCCTGTCTTTTCTTAACAATTTAAAACAATCAGCGTAAAAAAGGTCCCACAATTCTGAAAGTTTTGAAAGAAAATGTATCAGCTCTTCAACGTAAACATTGAATATGGCCATATCTTTAAAGCGCTAGATCCCAAAATGTGTTTTTTGATCCTGCGCGCACGATATCTCAAGAACTATTGAATATTTTTTACATAATATTTTTACCGAATATGTATTTTGCTGTGTTCTACAAATTGAACCACATTTTTGCACATATTTCTCTAAATAATTTTTTCGGGGGGTTAGAAAAGTTGAAATTTTAACTATTTTTAACATTTTTATTTTAAATTGGTATATAAAATAGAAATTAAATTTAAATGTTAATAAATTGTGGTTCAGTTTCTTAAACAGACTGTTTGGATTACTTAGATACTCAAAATATTGAGTTTAGAAAAACAGTAGTAGTAGGTAATTTAAAAATTGAATTTTCTTAAAAAAATAAATTACTAAGAAACAGGCAGATTAAGATGAATTTTTTCTCTTCAAGAGGATTTTATATCCTTATTAAGCCTCAATAGTATCAAAACTTTTACATAATGCTTCGTATAAAAAATGTTGAGAATGTCTCCCCTGAAAAGAAATAATTTTAAGATTTTTTAAGATAGTACTTGTATAATACTACATAGTATGGAAATCAATAATTAAATTTTAAAATTAAATTTTTATCATAAAAGGGAGAAAAATCATACCTTTATTGCATATCTTGAGTGCTAATTATGCATATCTCATACGATTTATGCACATGCAGATGCGTGATTAATTAAGAAAATCTTTAATCGCTGTCAGACGTGCTGATTTTCTGTGAGTATTAATTACATCATTATGAAACGAATTAAGTTCATTGAATGTTTTTTACCTATTCTTTGGACAAAAGAAATAAGTTAGAAGTTTCTGAAAGTCCATTGTGTCTTTAAGGAAAGGTGAAATAACTTCTCCATTATCGCTTAAATTTGCACCAGACAATTTGTCTTCGATTAATTTATCAATTGAGAATAATTTCGAAGTCATGATATCTTCATCACAATTCGCATACAAGAAAGGAGGAATTTTTCACATTTTAGAACGGGGGGAAACGAAGCTTAACCGAAACTTTGCGTCGTTCAAACGAAGAATCATTACAATGAATACGACATCGTTTCAATGAATACGAATGAATTTGATTTGTGATGAAATGACGTATAATTGTAAACGGCATATGAATGAGGAACGTATTAAGGGTGCTTAATGAATCTTCTTTAACTTAAATAAATCATCTGCGAAAATAGGTTAATCTCATAGGTTAAAAGATATATCAAAAAACTTAAATGAAATTGCAGTTATTTATCTTAAACCCTTGAGGTCCATGACATACGCTGCGTACGTCATGATGTTATCGTAGAACGCGAACATCATGTGTGATTCGCTGTCTTATTCCAATTTGTGGTCAGCTGGTATATACATACGTATATGAATAAAACAGTCTTAACCTCAAGGGGTTAAGGAAATAAAAAAATGTTTTTTAATCAGTGATCGTATTGAATAGATTCAGATTGTATCGCAATATGTTCAATAATTTCTTAACTCTGTTATTGTGCAAAAATAATCGCTTATATTTTTTCCTTGCTCTGGAAAATGCGCAAAAATAAGTAGAACTGTTTGTAAATCATTTCCAAGTATATTATAAAGGTATTAAAATAAATTGGAAGGCAATGGAAGCTATATTTAGGAGACCTTCAATGGTTTTCAGATGTCTGATAAACCAGCCTATTAAGAAGGTTTTCTAGCTATCCAATAAACAAATTATTCTGACATGTCAATAATACTGAAATTAATTTAAATGAAAATAAACTTAATTTACGGGCTCTGTATGGAAATGATACGGTAGGATATAACTTTCATTAACGATAGAAGCTTCCTTCAATCCTTTTTTGAGTATTTTACTTACTTCTGTAAGCCTTGTTTTATACTTGTTCGGGCACAAGGAGTTTTTTGTCAAGAGATTGCAAAAAATGGCTTTTACGAATGATACAGTCCATCATTTTGAAGGCTGTACAATTTTGCAACTTATTTCCGAATTTATTCGAAATGTTGATAAAGACGGAGATTCTCCATTTCATCTTTATCAATAAGCTGTTAAGCAGACTTAACGTTAATGGAAGAAACGTTTGATTCCAGGAAGTTTAATGACTGCTGACGTCTTGAATTGAGAAATATTGAATAAATGGATCGCCTAAAATATTCTATGAAACTAAAATCGTTGAAGTTCTTTTGTATCATGAAAAGTTGTAGAATATCATCAATCCGATACCCAAGTTCAACAGCTTCTGATGTCTTTATGGTAGACAGAGATTAATAGGAAATAAGAAACTTGGTCTTGTACATTCATTTAAAGTAGCCACATGCATTATAGGTCAATTTCAAAAAGCTTTTTTGAATCTATTAATATTTGTTTTCTTCCGTATAGAATGCTTCTACTGATCTTAGAGCTCTTATTTGACGATCTGTCTAGTATACATAATCAAAAATCAAGAAGCATCTCAGCTTTTTGCAACTATATACGAAGATATTAAGAAAAACCAAGGTACTTCAGAAGTTGTGATTTCTCAAGTTTATTATACAGGGTGTTCATTAATTATTGTCGGGGTTTCCGTACCTCATAACTTTCGAATAAAAAATATTACGCAAAAACCGATTACGTGTTCGTAAACTACAACTCAAAGAATTTTATTAATGATATTAAAAAGATTAATGAATTTGCACATGGCTGCCCTTCGTGGCTCGTAACACACCGAGACGAAATTCGATTTACCTCCAAGTGTTCTCCAGCATTTGTGGGGTAACATTTTGGATCGCAGTAACAATTCTGCGCTTCAGTTCATCAAGGGAGGGCACAGGAGTGTTGTACACAATGTTCTTGACAAACCCCCAAACCAAATTTAGTTTCGAAAAACCACAATACACACATTGCTTTTTCCTGCACGGTCGCCATTTTTATTTATGACGTCATAATTACCCAGTCTGCAACTGTGCTAAGATCGCATTGTTGCCACGTAAAATTCTTTGAGTTTTAATTTACGAATACGTAATCGGTTTTTGCGTAATATTTTTTATTCGAAAGTTATGAGGTACGAAATTCCCCAACAATAATTAATGAACACCCTATAGATCAATCAGGCAATAATAAGAATTTTCTCAAAGGGAACATACAATTTTGTTCATAAAATGCGTTGAAGGAAAGATGAATGCTGCTTTAAAACCCACATTTTCACTTAGGAATATGATCTTAGAAGGAAAGTCCTTTAGAAAGTTCTCCAAGATAAAAAGATGGTCTATCATATCTTTAACATTGTACCTTCAATATGTGATAGAATAGTTTATTGAGTCAATCTTGCTATTGATTTGAAATATTATGGAGACTAGAAGATCTAAAGATAAAAGAACCTGCAAAATTAGAATTCGTCATATTTTAGTAAATTCTCGATACATGGCGGTTATAGGTACATTAAGTTATTTGTTTACACTGTAAAAAAAAATTCCGTAAAATGTACGGTTTTAAATTGGCATCTGGGTTGGTTGTGCAAAACCGTAAAAGTTACGAAGTAAATCCGTATGCACAACGGTTTTTTACCATACAAGAACAAGTTTTCTCTGTAAAAATAGTAGTATGTAGCGTAATATGGTAGGCGGAAGTGGGGGGAGTTGAGATGTTTTCCTCTTGCACCCGAAGTAACGTCATCGACTCAGTTGAAACGTGCTGATGTGAACTGAAGTGAGTGACGTCATCTTTCCAACTTATAGATTTTCATCATTTCTCGAATTATCTGGAAATTCAATTAATTAGAAATCTTAACTATTCAAGGCTTAATTATTATCAATTAGAATATATTATTATTAATCAATTTATAATATCATTATAATATTAATTATTCAAGGCTTAATTATTAATTTCAATTAATCTAATTTTTAATTGAACTTACTTGGACAATTTCGATGCACATAGTGACAAAACTTCAAACTCCTACGAGCCGGGGATCGAACCCGCGTTCAAAGAGTTGGCTGGCAGTCGCTCTAACCACTAGAACACCGGGGACTTCTTGCAATACGATAAAAATAATCTATTTGAGTTTTAAAGTCACTATAGCTCTAGTGGTGTAAAAGTCAACTATTGCCAGAACACGTGTATATATAAATTCAAATCGCAGTTTTATTCGCACGATATTCAGAACCATAAAATAATTGCTGAAAAATAAGAGCAAGTGTAGAAAATAAGCTTAAAATGATTTAAGAAAAGGAAAAATGAACTGACGGTTTTAAACCGTTTATAGCCAGAGCGGGTGAGAAACCGTTTTGTCAACAAAACAGCTTTAAACCGTCAAATATACGGAAAAAGTCCGGAAAAAAACGGATATTTTTTACAGTGTACTTCTATTTATTCAGTAGGAGGACAGTTTATTCTGTTAAGAGTGAAACCAGAAAAATACCTTAATCTTGCTTATATAAGCGGATCCCCAAATTCTTGACAGGTAAAAGAAGCTCCCTCAATTTTCTCCTAAATAAAATCCTTGTTGAGCTCAAAAATGATCGTCGATGTATATGATATTAAGTTTTCATATTAATATATCACTTGTATAGAATTCTACATTCCGAATCCATCTAAAATATTACTCTCTTTTATGTCCGTATGGTTGTAAAAGAAATTCGATTATGATCTCATTAATAGAAAATATATTTAATGAAAATTCCAACATGTTTTATATTAATGGCATCTTAATCATTAAGTCTGTTAGATAGCGTAAATAAATAAGGTTATTTGAAATATCTAAACTTTAATTGTGAAACAAATGGTTTGTATATATTTATTTTTTCCCTTTCAAATAATGTAATGCTATTGAATATCAAATTTGTTTTCTTTCTTAACTACTTACAAAATGATTCAATTTTATATACTGTTTATTTTAAGCCTTAGTAATAAAATAATATAAAAATCCTTCCACATAAAAGTCCTTACTTCCTAAAGGTTATTTAACCAGATGATAGCAGTAAAGTAATCCTTTTCGAAACACTTCCTCAACATAAAATTAAATGTTTTAACTAAGAGTACATAATAATTGCCAAAAATAACACTCCATTATGAGAAACAAAAGCGATGAGAATTTATTAACATTTATGACATTTTTTAGAAACGTTTACAGTTCTGAAATTCATATTTTCCTTCGGGGAATCAAATATATGTAAATCTATAAAGAACGCATAATGCATAAGTTTCATAAATTTTATGAAAAAAATGATAATTAAATTTTAAAATTTAACCCTGATGTGTAAAATTAATCATGTAATAAGCCTTAGGCGGATTTTCTACAAGGTGAATACGTTTGATCCAAAACTGTCTTTTTTTATGAAATGGAAGAAGCAAGGGAAATATGTCTTAATTGAGTGAAAGGTACGAAGGCTTAGTAAAGGCATGTATGGTTTTTCAAACCATTTTGTCCACAATCTTTGCATTCAAGGAATATTATTTCGTATCAATAAATATAACTAATTTTCCTTTTACTTCCTATTGTTCTCTACTGATAATACTACAAGAGCTATCGATTTTGGCACAAATAAACATTGGATGGCAGGAATCTGCACCTTCGGAGCAATTTTTTTTGAAATTTTAATTGCACATTTATTTAATTAAAACTAAGTGAAACTATGTATGCCGTTTTCCTCCAATTGTAAAAAATTTTAAAAATAATGTTTTCACATCATCTAAAAAATAAAAAAATATATATTTTCAATAATATTAATCTACTTTTCGTACAATGTTTTCTTTAAAATGAATACATGTTTGTAATAATAGTCTTAAGTATATTTCACAACATAGATTTTCATTGCTGTAATGCAATTCAAATCATTTTCATCATTGCTGAGAGTGTTTTGTCCTTCATATTTATTCCATTGTTAATATGTAAAGTACAACGATTTGACTCATATTTTGAATATAGAATAAGTTTCTTTTTAAAGCCCGCTTTTCATAAAATTTTTGAAATTTGTTTAATTTTGTGGGAATTAAACCTCAGAAACAAGCAATATTGTGAGGGTGGCTTTGTTTTTTTACATTTCGTCTACTTCGAAACGCTCCTGTTTTTTCCTGCAATATGTATGCATAAAAATATATTCTCGTTCTTTTATCTTAAAGCTTTGCTTTCTTATTGCAGAAAACTGAATTTTTTATTGAAACAATAAACAAAAATCTTTTAAATGTTATCGAAATTTAGAAAATATTCGCTAGTTCTAGCAAAACTTGTTTCTCAATTATTCTACTTATTATCCTTATATTTTTTATCAATAGATTTCGATTCAGCAGTGGAGGTATTTAACTAGATGGAGTTTAATCATTTCCGGGTTCAGATAAATCCTAAAATTATAGGTGAAATGGCAGAGGCGCATAGCACAATAAGTACAACATTGGTAAGGCTTCTAAATTAGTATGACTTAAATGTCAATAAAAATTTGAGGTTTATAAATTATTTGCTAGGGGAACCATTAATGCAAAGTTTTGCATAAAATATTTAATTTAAATTTTTCGAAACAAACAATCAAAGCGAACAAACTGGTAGTCAAAGGCGGCTAGTATTAATTAAATTTCAGCACAGTTATTAAAATCATTTTGGGATTCACTGAGTATTTGAATACTAGCAGTACGCGCACGGCGTTGTCCGTGGCATAATGACTTCAACAAAATAAAAAAAAGCCGAAACATATATATATAATACTGATTTCGCCCTCGATTTTTAGTCAAATTACAAGCAGGAACTTTCTTTTAACTAAAGATATCAGCATATATGCGCGACTATAAAACAAATAAATCAAATTATTCTTGGATCAGTAAAATGTAGTAATTATGATTAGCTGACGCGATAAAAATGATCGAGAGGATGACGTGACTTTTGCTTGATACCGCCAGCCAATAGGATAGTAGAAATGCATTCTGGGAGCTGGGAGTAACTTTGGGTCGGACGAAAACTCTGTCGATTCGGATATGCGAGAGAAAATGTTTTTAATTGATCAATAAAAAAATTCATAGAAAGTCGGAGAAAAAAGATATTTTAACCATTTTTGTTTTAAAACAGGGATAAATATTCCGATTTATACCTAAAAAAATTGAAAATCATAGCGTTATTAGAACGTAGGATTCAAGAAAATAAAAATTTTTAGTTAAAAACATAAATGAAAAGTGACTATTATCTAAAAATTTCTCAAAATTCAGTAAATTATGTTAAAAATTCAAAAGAAACTTCATTAGAAAAAACATTGTTTGTTCTATATGATGGTGCATTCATTGTTTCTTAACGATTATTAGAAAAGACACTACAGCCGTGAACCTGACAAAAATGACCCAAAACAACACAAAACATTAAATAAAAAAATTTCTAGATTAAATTTTAAAATTCCGGCTTCGAGGTGCATTGAGTCACCATTACGACTAACTGTGTGCCAAATTTCATGGCTGTAAGTGTGATAGATTCGTCTGGACATCGCACACACACACACACGCAATCGTTGACTTTTATAAGTATAGAAGTGCAGTGATCAATATTTACAAAACTTAAATTTTATTTTTTATTGAAATGATACATAAGAAGCTGTTTTTAATAAAATACTGTCGTATACACAACAATGCTTTTTGTAGTAAAGTATAAAAGTATACTTTTAGTTACTAATATTTCCGATTAATTCTAATTTAGGTAACGTATTTATAGATATTTTGCAATATCACAGTGATTTTGATAGAGCTTGTTTCTGTATTAGCTTTTTGGTATTATATACATGAAAAATGTAACTTGCATATAGTATACAAATTATTGGAATTATAAAGTAATATAAATGGCACTTATTACTTTAAATTATGCTTTTCACAACTATGTAAATTAACCAATAATTGAATTACCATCTTGTTATATGCTTTATCGCACCGAATGTTATGCAAAATATAAAAAGAATACATTTAAAATTCCTGTGAAGTCTATACTGCAGTTATCTCAATTTTATGACGATTATTTATGCAATCAGTATTAATACAAATTTTTCTTCTTGAATATATTAGAAATATTCACCCAAACATGTTAAAAAATATGATTAAATTAATACACCGAAAGAAAAAAGTTGTGACAGAATATTTACTGATTTTTCCCAAAATAATTAGCATACTATTTGGTTTAATGTTATTATTATTCATATTAATTAGCATACTACCTTGTTTATTCAATTTCAAATGAAATTGAATAAACCTATTGAATCCTATAAAACTCTTTGGAATTCTAAATTTTGAAGTTTAAACCATTTCTTATCTTTCGCTCCCCTACAAATTTATTTTCCTCTAACGACCATCCTATTTCTGTTAATCATTTTGTTTGTGCTGTGTATATTTGCTTCTTGGTTTTTACAGAAACATCTTATGATGATACTCAAAATAATTAACAATAAACTCAATGTGTTTAAGCTTGAATAAAATGCCTCTGACCTGAACAAAATTGCTTTAAAATTTGGGAAAGGACTAAAAGCTTCGTAAATCTGAAAAGCCTATAAAACTCTATCCAGATCTAAAAGTTCAAAGACCAAAACATTCTTTATCTTTCACACCTACACAAATTAATCTTCCACTAATGGTCTTGGTATGCGTGTTAATCTTTCTTTTGTGCTGTGAACATTTGTTGCCTGGAATTCCCTGAAAGACCAGAGAGAAACACTCGATCGCGAGATAAATCGCCGCTTCAGAGCCCCTATCAATCCTCCAAGCTCTGACAGATTCCACCTTTTCTGCCTTCAACAGCCATTTCTGCGAGAAAAATTGCTTGGAAGTTAACTTCAAAGGGAAATTTTCGTGGAGAAGGGAGTGTGTGAAATGCAATAAAAGTAAACACAAACGACAAGGTAAGTAATTCTTAAGAGTGAAGTCTATATTTGTTCTTCTTCCCGACTATTCAATGAAATGGTTTGTGTGTTAATTGAGAATTAAAAGGAACATCAGCTGATACGTATATGCAGTACCGAGGTCATTTTTTTATTTTGCTTTGTTGGTGTTATCTCGAAAGGGAAAAATAAATCGTGTTTACTTGCACCTAATGAAAATTGATGTTATTACACGATTTTAACGTGAGTTGTATCTTATGTGTAAAGATGGAATTTCGCACTCGATTTTTCATTCATTTCCTGATGTAATGGAGTTCTGAAATTGTGCGCAGCTGTTTGCTCCCAATAATAATACAATTATGAGTTAATCAATTATTTTTTTAAAATTTTACTTCTATATGATGGGCAACATCTGATAGTGAATTATATAAAATAAGATTTTAAGAATCCAAAATATTTAAAATAATTAATTACAAAATATATTAAAGATTTAAAAGTTGAAAAAGATAAAAATATAGAAGCCTTGAAAACACCTTTACAAGCGATTAAATAGTTGGAAAAAAAGATTGAACAGAAGTATGGTAGTGAAAAGAAAATTGTAACAGCGTGTGGCGTTGAAAACAATTTTATAAAGTAAATAAGCTAAAAATCATACCTAATAAGTTCAAAACATTCATTAAAAATTAAATTATATTAGAAAAGTGAAAAAAATTACAATTTTCTTAAATACTTGCATCAGCGCTTCCTAAGGCTTTGACATCTCAGAGGCTGGCATTGGCTTGCATTCTTCAGTCATTTCAGTAGCAGGTAAGGATTTATGATGAAAAATATGTCATTATATTTTTCGAAAATGTGGCTAAGATCATATTGATGATAACTCATGATGAAACAAAGTTTTTGGAAAACCGGAAAATGCATAGGATATGCTGACACTTCGCACTTGTTCTCGTTCATGACAATTGCATATATTGTCAAAAGTAGATATGCTTTAAATATTAAAGTTTTAAGGTTGCAGTTGACCTGGAATGTTCAGGATTGTCTAAACTGATCATTAGTATTCCCTAAAAATTCAATATTCTTGGAGGGAAGTACTGTTCAATAGGCCAGGAGTCGCAAAATGTGATAATTGATTTTCGCATCCATCTAGACAATGAATGGGAAAAAGCGAGATAAATCCAATATTTGAATAATAATTGCCTACCTCTCCTCACTATATTGGTTGTAATTAAACAAAAAATATGTTTCGGGCAGGCTTTGCTATAGAAATCTCGTTTGTTCTTTTTATCTCTTGCGAAATAAATGTAACTTATTTGGCATCTCATACTTTTCAACCATAAAAGTAGAAAAGAACAAATACTAATATTTTTTATTTAGAAATATTTATATCTTTTATAATATTCAAGATGTTTCAGTACAGGAAATATATCTGATAGATGGCTAACTCTCAATCCTTCTTAGAGAAACTTACCACTCCCTCATGCTTTGGCATATGGGAGTGGTAAGCTACTCTAAGATACATAGGAAACATAATGCAACAGAGAGTAGAGAATCTATCGACAAGTGCTAATGCTTGATCTCGAACAGTGCTCACTGCAGCACGAAAAATACGAAATCGGTTTTATGAAGGAATAGGAACAATTGAGAAACACTAGTTTGGCTGGTTTTAGAGGTTTAATGGCGCCAAGGGCCAAATATGGCCATGCTGCGCCAATGACACGGTATTTAAAAAGCTATTGATAATTGTAAAACTTGCTTAGATTACGCTTGGTTTAATACACGTGTTCGAAATGTAAATGCCTATATAAAATACATAAATTAAGTATGAACGAGGAAATAATGTACGATCGAAAGCTAAAATCATGTTCAAGATTTGGGAAAAGAACAAATCTATGAAAAGACTGCAAAAACATCTATACAAGATGTTAAAGCCTTGATTTAAGGAAAACAAGTGACTCAATATACAGGGTGTTCATTAATTATTGTCGGGGTTTCCGTACCTCATAACTTTCGAATAAAAAATATTACGCAAAAACCGATTACGTATTCGTAAATTACAACTCAAAGAATTTTATTAATGATATTAAAATGATTAATGAATTTGCACATGGCTGCCCTTCGTGGCTCGTAACACATCGAGACGAAATTTGATTTCCCTCCAAGTGTTCTCCAGCATTTGTGGGGTAACATTTTGGATCGCAGTAACAATTCTGGGCTTCAGTTCATCAAGGAGGGCACAGGGATCAACATTTTCCTGCGAAGTGCTCGGTCTTTCCGCTCCCTTTCGGTGTAGAACGCTACCAGTTTCCTGAAATTGTGTTAACCAGCGTCTGATAGAATTATCCGAAGGAGGATCTTTCTTGTACGTGGTCCTGAAGCGACGTTGAGTAGTTATGACTGATTTAGCTTCGAAAAACCACAATACACACATTGCTTTCTCTTGCACGGTCGCCATTTTTATTTATGACGTCATAATTACCCAGACTGCAAATGCGCTAAGATCGCATTGTTGCCACGTAAAATTCTTTGAGTTGTAATTTACGAATACGTTATCGGTTTTTGCGTAATATTTTTTATTCGAAAGTTATGAGGTACAGAAACCCCGACAATAATTAATGAACACCCTGTATAAGGAAGATCTTTTTAAAAAAATAGGTGAACGTGCGAAAAACACAGCGACCGCAAAAAGTGGTGGAAGCTGCATTCACGAGATGTACCACTTGCTCACATATTTAACGCAAGTAAGTAATTAATATTTTGGATTGTTCCAAAGTATTTCGGATTCTCACAATGGATGCATTCTACCGTATACTTTCAGATTACTTTGAAAAAAAGTAATTAATACAAAAAAGCCGTGTGCTGCAAAAATGGAGCAACTTACCTAACATTCCGTTGTCCAAAGGTCAAATTCCCAGGAATCAGGAATTAATGTTCATCGTTCCCGATTGAAGGATCAAGGAGCCGTGTTTACCTTTTACGATTCAGGACAGTGTTCTGATAATAAGGAGTCTGAAATAAATTCTGATGCAGTAATGCAAATATTTGGTTCCTGAAATATGACTCGAAGTGTGTCTTTCCTTGCAAACCCATAACGGCTCGCAAGTTACGCTAACTTTGGATTTGTTTAATCGACGGACCTCCATGAACAATTTCCTGCGAGAAAACCGTTGAGCTGTCCTATGCACATAGAGCGAGATTTTTCATTTGTTGAGAACATTCCTGATTCTGCATAGCTATATAATATCGAACTATCACTTACCTTTTCCAGGTCTGCGCACGACCTGTACAAAGAAGACCGCTTCTCTATAAAATATTTAACCTTTTTACGAATATTTTATTATCGTAATGAGAAAAATTATAATTTTGTGACAATCTATTCTATTAAGAATGAAATCTTTCAATCAACTTTGTGGAAGTATCCAAAAGTAAATGAAACAATACTAAAGATATAAAGAGCTATAGAAATTGAATGGGAGAAATCTATTAAAATGAACGAAACATACTGAGATTTCTTACTAAATGTTTTTCTCAAGAATAAATCTTTTTCTTTTTATATCCTTTTATCTGTAAATAAAAGAAACATTATTATTTTCAGCAACAGCATTAAACTAAAACCAAATAGCTCTTTTTACAGCGCAGGATTAATTTATTATTAGGAAATAAACGAAATCCGCCTATTCTCATTTCCTTTTACGGAAGAAAAAATGTTGCCAGTCGCATTTTAAATTGATTAATGTGATGAAAGATAACACAAATTGGAAGTGATGGAAATATTTAAAGTATCTTATGTTTTTAGAGATGTCGGGTCTTTTCTTCATATCATTTCTCTTGTCCAGCCAGCGGGAGTGGTCTCCCCTAAACTTTGTCGTATACTTTCTAAGTGGAGATTCGTCAAAATCTCGAGTTCGAAATTTTTGACGATTACAATACTTTCTCTTTGTATACTTCGTATACGAGAAAGTAAAACAAAAAAACAAACCTGAAATCAAATATCTGTTGCCACGTTTCAGAAAAATATTACTTTGAGGAAGGTGCGATAAAATAGGCAATGCAATGAATACTAAAACGAAAATTCTGCTTTGGAATTGAATTCCCAAGAAAACAATTTATACTACCACAACCGCAACAATTGCAAAACCGTGTGATTGAAAGATTTGCTGAAATAATGAGATCGGTTTGATTTACAACATAAAGAAATTGTTAACATTTGATGTTTGAAAACATTATTTATTGTTGTAAATAAAATTTACAACAATAACAGATTGCTACCAATACGCATGCGCATGAGAATCGGATTAAAAGAAATTGAATATGCAATTTGAACGCTTCTTTTTGACGGATTTGGCCCAAAACTTTATACGGACCTACATTCATGACGATAAAACTGTGTACCAAATTTTATCCATCTAGCTATTCAAGTTTTTGAGTTAAAGTGTTCACATGACTGCGAACAGACAGACTTCCTGTGGACGGATTTTGTCCAAAATTTGATAGAAACCTACAAATTATGTTCAAAGACCACATACCAAATTTCATTCCCGTAGCTCTAATAGTTTTTGAGTTATCGTGTTCACAGACAGACATACACACAGACACACACACAGACAGACATAATTCCAAAATTGTGTTTTTCGGACTCAGGAAGGTCTAAAACGTGGAGATCCGTCAAAATCTCGAGTTCGAATTTTTTGACGATTACAATACTTTCTCTTTGTATACTTCGTACACGAGAAAGTAAAAAATGCTCTTAATGGTTACTTTGATTACAAAATGTCTAGCATTCAATTATTTTTCATATGCAGAGCGAGCAACATAAAGGGAGACATTTCTGCCTTCAAAAGATTTGGTTGAAAATTAGTAGAAGATAAAACAAAAGCCTGCAGTTGATAGTCATTTATTAAATTAAAACTTAATATTAACTGCAAACATCAATTAAAATTTTATCAACCTACAGAAACACAACTTAGTTTTCATAATCACAAGTTATTACTCCATCATAAATAAAAAGACTAAATTAAATGTTAAATACAAAAGAATCATAAATATTATTTAGTAAAATTATAAACAAGATTAAATTGATTTGTGTTATCAACCCTTAATATATTTTTTTCTATTGCTTCATTTTAAAATGATCTGTCTTCTATTTTTTAAAATCAATTATCAGAAGTTAATTGAGAGATCTTAAATACAGATTTCTATGATGGGAGACAAAGACACAAATGAAATTGACTACATTAATTTAAGAAGAATGCTGCAAGTAATATTTAAATAATTTTTGTAAGATAATAAAATATATGAATAGGTTGATTAAATACACGAGGTGATCACAAAAGACTGTCCGAATTTTAAAAGCCGATACCTACAAAACGAACCACTAATCACTTAAAAATAAGCATTATCAAGTTATAAATACAATTAACTCATAAATGTTAGCTGCAACTACCACAAAAACTTAGATAATATTTACTAAGTACTAAATTTCATTCTACACTCTTTGCAGCATGTTCGATGTTACGGAACGAATCTTTTACCAGCTAATATCCGTATAAATTGAAACGCAATAGTTTTCTTAACATTTCCACACCTGTGGATTATGTAATTTGTTCTTACGGGCTGGATTGTCGAATTGATTTGTTTAAATACTTGCGAAGATATCTTTGCGGTGGCGATATCTATATATCAGGCTTTTTTTTCATCTCCATACATTTCGTTCTTTATATGCGTGATTTCAAATCCAACCTTTTTGTAAACATAAAAGTGTTGCGTTGTGTAGAAAATTTGATGTCACAGAAAAAAAAGGAATAAATTCTTTCAAAATTAACTTTAATTATCTGCCAATAAAGGACTATTATGTATCGAAATTTCGAAAGAAATACAATTTGGTCTGCGAAACTAAAAATTCTGTCTTCTGAAAAGATTAAAACAAAGTAACAATTGTACCCTAGGGCAAGTCCTTACATTATAAGTTACCATTCCCTGAACCTTAATGTCGTTTCTCCTTTCAATGGTTTATTGCTTGAAGAATCCAAAGTATGCCACAAATTGGCATTTTATTATTCTCTTATCCAAGTTAGGAATCTACTCCTTTTGGAAGAAAAGAAAAAGGGTCAGAATAAAATATAAGAAGACATAGCTCCTAAATATCAGTGTTTTCACTTTTGCCATTTTTTCTCATTGTTCTTGCCTCTAGTTTTTCTCTTTTATTCTGTAGAAAGATCTTAGGGTTCCAGAGACGAGACAAATAAAATACTACACTTCAAGTTTCCCCGTGGAGTTTCCAAGTGTAATTCAGAGGTGTAAAAGAACTTTCTACACAAACAATTGGTGAAAGAAGGAAAACTGTGATTTTCCTCTACAATTCGAGTAGACGTGCGTTTTATTTTGAGATTTTTCGTTGAGAGTTTTCGTTACCGTTTCTTCTCCGCAATCTTGAAAAAAGGGAAGAAAATGTTTGAGGAAACAATCTCATTGCTCTTGAAGATAGGGAAGAGAAGAAGATTCAAACACTTTAACTTTGTGTTTTGGACAAGTGTGGATCGTAATGGCTTTTAAAATCAAGGATAATAAGTAAGCAGAATTTCCGATAGTTCTAGATTCCCGAAAATAATTATAGATTTTAAAATAGACGCAGTTATGCCATAAGGAACCAACCGCCATTTTTTGCCAGTTAACTATTGCAAACTATACCAAAGTGTCTGAGTTTGCCTTTCAAATTTGAACGAATTACAAATTGTATAGTGTTTCAATTTTGGAGCCAACAATAGGCTGGAATATCAGAATGCTGTAATTAGCAATCGGAAACCAGCTGCGTCTAAGGTATGAATCTGTGTTTCAAAACAGTTTTTCAAGAATTGGAGTGTGCTTAATAAATTACACAACGAAATCGGCAGTGTCGTCTAGAGCAGTACTATATATATAATAATGACATCATTAAATTTAAATTAGGGTACTTTAATAAACTTAATATCATAAGAAATAGAATTTCATTTTGTTGCTGAATTCTATTTCAAACATAATATTTATAATTTAAACACGTCTCAAAGTAGTCTAATAAAAAGACTCCGTGAAAAAGTATGACACTATACTTTTGGTTCAAAAAGGCAACTTTTACTGTAAACAGCAAAGATTTAACAATTTGAAATTAATTAATAAAATGTCATATTAATTTCATGTGCAGAGATTGAAGCATAACTTCGTCTGCAAAGCCATTTTAAAAGGAGAAAAAGGGCGAATGAATTTGATTTAAATGTTATGAAACACTAAAACTTCCTCAGGTAGTGCTATTTATGCCTCACATTTGGAGCGGCGAATTCTCAGATCACATGCTCTCTTTTTATCCTCAATGTTCATAATCTGTCATTTTTATAATTCAATACTTAAAATAAATTTATTTTTTACAGTAATTATCATGTTACTCATTTTCGATAATATACATCTAATTTCTGTTTAGGCTTACGTATATTGTTAATGAGGAAAGACAACATTTGGACACCCCACAGCCGGAAAAAGGGTACAAAGTTTTAAATTTTCCCATTTATTTGGCCTTATCCCTTTATAAAACAATATTAAGTCCCTTTTTTAACAATATTTCCATGCTATAGAAGATTCAGGAAAAATTCCCAAATTCTATGAAAAATTAACTACTCGATTCAAATAATTTTGTACGGCCCCTAACAGAAAAAATTACTAGAATCATAAGCTTTCATAACACCCTTAATAAACTAAACACTGCTTTCAGAAAAACCTGCCTAAAAATTATATTCAAGAAGTTAAAAAATTGAAAAAAATGCTTCATTTCATCGATGAAAGAAAACCCTTGTTTATAACAATTCACATACGTAACGTCAATAATAATATAATCACATTCATTACGTAATTCACATACTTCATTGGTCAGATTACTATTTTCTTATGCCTTTGAAATATTTAGCATCATAAAAAAGTTATGTCTTCGTTAAAGACTTTAACCAACACAAGCATTCACACTCCCATGATTTCCGATACCTTCAATCAGTCCACCAGACCAGAAATACGCGCATTTCCTGCGATGTTGCGTGATATACTGGGCTTTTATGAGGCACAGAAATAGAAAGAGATGAAAGAAAATACGGGAGAAAGCCTTTTCGGCTTCTGTATAAACGGCGCGTTGATGTGATAAAAATGGGAGGAAAAGTGTTTTTTCTCGGAGAAAATACTGTGCCGGAAATACCTAGAGAGGAAACAGTCCAACCTCTGTCCTGGTCAAAAAGTACAATAATTCTGCGGGATGGACCTCATTTCAAATCTTCTTTTACTTCCGTTTGTGCTATTTCTAGCTACTTTCTTGGATTTGTAGCTGTAGAGTCTATTCTTAGTATTTTAGGATTATTTATTCTTATGGTCATTTTGAATGTCTTTTTAGTAAAGCACCGTTTGTATAAGAAATAAATTAACCGAACTTGGAAGCATCATGGCATCAATGAAATCAGTAGGTTGAAGTTAAATGAGGATTTTTATGTAAATTGATTTCATTGATTCCGTTTTAGAACTTGTATTCAAATTTTTACGAATAAAAGTTTTAGTTTTAAATCTTCAGAAAGTTTTATTTTAGAAAAATCGTTAAAAGTTTTATTCATTTGCCGACCATTATAATAGGATTTCCCGCTTGAAACTTTAAAAACAGTTTCAAATGAATGACTATCTTTCAGATTATGGGATAAACAAAATCTCAAATGTCCTCTTAAAAATAATTCTAATATCACTGTAGTGTCACATGGATAATCTAATCTCTTATATCTCAAATTAACTAGCCACGTCAAAGCAGGTATTCAATTATCCATTCGATTACCATAAGATACCACGCTGCTACTTTTCGTTGCTGTGAATTGCTGGCCCATTGACAAGAGGCAACATGGTCTCATCTCGGTTTGACGGATCTTCACCTGAGGGTGCAGGTTCGAAACCCGATTCCATCAAGAGCTTTTGTGAATGGCACCTGGTGCATGTTAAATTCAATGACTAGGCTCCAAGATCCTCCTGGTTGTGTGGTTTTAAAATCTGGAGCAGGAAAATCCGGTCAGGCATAGTCGTCGTCATCTGGCGTCGGTTTAAATTAACGAGGTTCTTCCTTTAAAAACACCCCTGTGTTTCTTCAAAATCGGATGATAATATAACTAAACTAAGCTAGTTTATTTTCAGTAAGGTTTTTCTTTTTTAACATACGACCGTTTTACTATATTCGTTTAGCAAGGCTTGCAAAACATTTTTTTGCTGCTATACATATCAATCGTTAGAAATAAAATTGTTATAAATATAAGTTTTTAAAACATTATCATATCTGAGATTTTCCAAGAAACGTTCAAAAAGACTGCATTCCTTGTTTTTTTCCTCTCTTTCTTAATGCTTTATTAAGAAAATCCAACAGTGTTTATTTGATAAATGAAATCATTTGTTCATCGAAGCCCTCAGTTCTCGAGTTATTAAAAGTTTTTTTGTCAATTACTGACATTTTATTAAATTTCATCATTTATTATTCTTGTTCTCAATGAAATTTTAATTTTCTTTTGTGTATAATTACCGGCGCCATTTGGAAATCCTCCACTAGTGAAGCAGAATTCGATTGAATTTGACACTTCGAATAAAACCCTTTTTGATTTAATTTTGAACTATAAAATTACATTAATACTTTACACAAACTTAGGAAAATCAAACTGTGAATGCTATTCCTCTCTTGGTGTATACACATGTTAATAAAATTTCTGTAAAGGAATCAAAGTACTAATCTTGGAGACGTAGAAGAAGGACGAGGATTCGAAGCTGAGATCATTCTGTTTGATTAAGTATTCTAAAAAGTCAGTCTGATAGTGGGCTTAAAGTTTCATTATCCTTTGCTAGTCACGTGTATGCTCCTTAATTATGCACTGTGTGCAGTACTGATCAGATAATCTTGTAGGCATTTGGGTTTTGTGCGACAGAAATAATTCTATTCATCAACGTTAATTTTTACTCCGAGCTGACACAGATTAAACATATTGTGTGATATAGAAAATTCTCTAAAGACGTGAGATCAAAAAGGCTAAATGAAGTTTATATTTTATTTAATTAGAAAACATTTCTATTATGTGGATAGGGATTACAAAATCACAAGGAATTCTTTCCAACGAGAAAATTCTTTGTTAAAATAAATTCATGCACTCAGAAAAATCTTACAAATGTTACACATATAAAATCAAAATAAATATGAGCAGCATCAAATTTGCATTTTAACAGAGGCCTTATGGTATTAGTTATAATATTCTAAATATCATAATTACATTCTAAAAATTAATAAATAAATTATTCTTTGATTTTTATGGCGAACGAATTCGAGAACTTAATAACGCTATCTTGCAGCATTAATATACCGTAAATGAATAAAACTGTTATGAAAATGGACCCAACTTCAGTTAAAGTGAGGTTAAATATCAAAGGAAAATTACGACTTAAAACATTACATAAACATTTAGAGACATTACATGATGGTAAACCTGCATTATGTTTGAATGACATTTTTCTTTGACAGCGTTTATATATTTCCTCCATTACAAGGCAAATGCAAGGCAAAATGGTTATAATTGTAACCTCTTACACTAAAAATTAATATAGTAAATGTCCAACTAAAACTGATCGGAAGTAACCCAAGCTAGTTATCTGAAGTTAAGTACTATAAAAGTTTTTAAAGGAAAACAATTTGAAATGCGGAATACAAATAGACGTAACTTACATTTCATGATAATTTCACTGTCCTTGTACTGTTTCGAACATAGCTTGTACCTATTTTTTTGTCTTGTGTACATTTAGTAGGTGGTTTATAGTTAAGAAAATGTATAATAGGTTTCCTTGTAGGGAAAGTGGAGCATTTTTTAAAGTTTCATACCTTTGTAATTTTGTTTATTTCAGGTACGAAAATCAATCCTCATGTATAGGAAGTCATTCCCATTTTAGAACTAACACTGGGCGTAGGAAGCACGCCATTCCCAATTCAGAAGTAAAAAATACTGTCTGTCCACGACACAACCTCTACCCGCCAAGATGTCTGGTTGGTGGCGGTCACTATAGCAACTGCGATTCCAGGGAAGATCCGTTTCGAATAGGAGGAATCCGACGGAAGTCTGGGTTTTATTTTTTCTTGGGGACAGTTTGCGGAGCGAAAATAGTAGTTAATCATTCGTCTTCTCAGTTTTGCCGCAGTTGCACGTTCCTTCCCATTTGGCGCGAATGCAACAAACTTGAAAGAACTTCTGCTTACTCAAAATGAGTTCCCCGTACGGTAACATATTTCTGTAGTGACTGTCAACATCCAGACGACTTGGCGGGAAGATATAACGTGGCGGACAGACGGTAATAGACGTCTGCTTTACACGTCATCGCCTCAAGATCAAGTTCTTATTATGAATTTCTTTTAGTATTTTTTTATTTGAAAACGAATAAATTCTGCAATCAATCAGAATATCCATATATGTTTGATTAGATCTACAGAGTATGGTTAAACTTATGTGCTCCCTTCGTAGCAATTTAAGAATGTTCTGTAAAACTGCGTGATAATAACTCTTGTCAATTGCCTTTTATAGCATATATCATAAGAACTTTTTTATATTCCATGAAAAGAATCATTATACAGAAAGATTTTTGCTGTGAATTTTTTAAACTACAGTTAAAGTTCCTTCATGCAGAAAGCAAATGAATCACAGATAAGTAATGCATTCTTATGTAAAACTCTAAGCGAAATGGAAACAAGTAACATTAAGATAAGTTTAAGCTTATACTGGTGTTACTTGGAGATATCAATAAAGCCCTAAGAATATAAGTAAATCCTTTTTAGATATAAATAAAACCCTAATAGGCAGTCTTAAGTTTTTGAAGGATCTTCAGCTGTTTGGTTAAATAGAGTGAAACAAGTAATAATGTGTTTCTTGCTGCTATTCCCAACGGTTTTAAGCGAAAAAGAAAAATGCAGCTAATGAACTTTCAACTTAGTTACACTAATGAATTTTCTTGTATTGCGCACATAATCTGAGTAAATAGTGCTTTTACGAGCTTTGTGTGAAATATGTGTTCCCTGATGATCCAGTTTCATGAGCTGTGCAAAAAACAAGGTGGAAAAAAAATTCGAAACGAGTTAATCTTCATTTTTTGGTAATAGCCTCCATATAACCATAAGAAATCGCACACATATGTCTTTTTAAATACACTCAAGGGAACAATAAAAGGACCACATTATATTGGGGTTTAAAATTATATTTTTAACAAACTGCGTCCTTATTTCTTAGTTCTTAAATTCTCCTTTCTGTAAAACTATTTACACTGGAATCGACACAACATCTTTTCGATATTAAGTTCATAGCATTTTTAAAACATTCATAATAGTTTGTAGAAAAATAGAACATCAGACGATGAATCAAACCTCGGCAATATGACATGCAAAGATCATTGATTTGTTTTCACACAAATTTAGACGGGGCAGTAGAAAGCTCTTCGAAGGAAAATACATGAATTAAAATATCATTAAAATTAGATCGGAAAATTCGTTAATGAATAATTACACAGATTTACAAATTCTAAATAAAGAATTCATTATAACAAGAAACGTTCCTATATTAAAACGGCGCCCTGGGCGAGGTATTCTTTCGCTCCTCATCGTACTTGACTTTAAAAGGTGACATAACACATTAATGTTTTGTCAACATGACCAGTGGCGTAGCGAGGGGCAGTGGCGCTAGGATCATAATAAGATTTGTTAGCCTAGTCGTCCTCAGTGGCCTAGCAAGCTTAAACGATGCCCAGGGCCCGGTTCATTTCAAGACCTCTAGTCATATTTTGCTTTTTCACTCACTCAGTAATGTTTTGACTCCGTGGCGCCCCCTGAATCTGTCGCCCGGGGCATCAGTGTTCCGCTTTCCCCTCGGTATCTGCGCCACTGGGTGGGCCCGACTGCACGGTGGATCTTAAGTGGAATCAGGTTTCGAACCTGGAACCCTTCGACCCCGAAGCCGAGACCTTAGCACTAGGCACCGCGGCTTGCTATAAATAAGAGTAAACTCACAGAAATAATGCTGACGGGCGATGCTCACATAAAACATTTTCGTGTTACGATTCTTCGGATAAGAGGTTCGAATTGACTTCAATTTTTTTTTATTATTCATGCTTGAATGCTGATATTTTTTCGGCCGATATCGAATTTGGATTTCTAGGATAGTATATAACTTTACCCTTTGTAACTGAAATATGAAGCACAGCGTTAGCAACGATTAGCTTAATACATATCTGTAAAAGAGAAATTCTAGAAAAGAAAGTAAAATTGCTTTTTAATCTCTGTACATTGTTGGTTTGGTTTAATTATAGTAACGTCTCGTTCTAAAGAAACACGAGGGCTATTTTAGTACGGAACAATTTTGAAACGCTGTCGGATAACAAGGAAGACCTCTGAATCTGCCGCTAGGTGGCACAGTATGTAATCTCATCTGTTCTGCACAGTCCTTTTTTTCTACCTAGACACCACTTTTATGATCATAACTATGGTCGTTCTGAAGTTCAGAGGGGGTGGGGGAATCCCAATACTTCAATGGGCTCCCTGTATATTGACTTTTAGACGATACATTGTGATACTCGCAGAAGAAACAGATACGAATGTGGTTACTAAAACTTATGAATATAACTAATTCCTTTTCTAAGAATGCATCAACAGAATTAATTGGACAAAACTTATAAACTCAAAATATCTTATTATTCGACATTAAAACTGTATTAAACAACAAATGTTCAATACAATATTAATCCAAATTTATTTATCTTTTTCTTCTTTAGTTTTCATAATAATGATTATCGATTAAATATTTTTCATTAAACAGAGATTTTTTTAAGTTTTCATGCATAAAATATATAACAAAATAAAAACTAAGAACCCCATGTTATTTTACAATGCTGAATTTGCTGTGAAATGAGGTTTTATTAAGAGGAATATCCTTTTTAGAAAGTCAATATTACCAGAGAAATTTCGATTCCCTAATATGGTAGACATCAATATTTTATTCAAAAATTGTAAAGATAAATCAATTTTATCAAACTTCATAATATCAGTTTTCATTTTTTGCAATATTTGCTAAATAATATAGATTCGATGTCTATGAAAAAGCGTTTCTTATGAATTCGAATTTAACGATCATTATATACTTGAACTTAATCCATTTCATTTTAAATACATATGGTATACAAGACAGTATTTATCTGCAAGTGCTGCAATTTTTCCAGAAAACTAATTAATGTGTCTTATCTACAAAGAAATTTGTCAATTGCATTAATTATTCAAAAAATAAGCAAATTGTAACTGCTATTTAAAGATTTATGACATGCAGACTCTTTTACATTCAAGAAGACATTATTTTTTGTCTTAAACGCCATTATTACGAAAGAGGAAAGCTCAGTTTACCATTCAGCGATCCCTTCTTTACGGTTAACTTATCTTTTATTTATTGTTTTATTTAACCTCAAGAACAATTACGGACGAAATTACATTCATAACAGAACCTTATTCATGGACAAACTCTCAGTGTAACTAACATTAATGAATCCTGAAGTTCAGAACAAGAATTTCAGTAGCACAGCTTCTGACGAAGCTCAGGATGAGAGATCATGTAAAAATCTCCAGGGATTTTTCTGGGTTCTACAGTTCAGAAGTCGAAAACTTTCGAATGCCCTTGTTTGCCAAGTTCGGTTGATTGACGACTCTTTTTCGTTCCTGATAATGATAGATAGTCGCGATACTTTTGAGGGTCCAGAAGACGAGAAGTATTTGTAACATTTAATTTTCTATTTGATTGTTGATACTAGGACAGTCTTTTTTCATTGACAGAAATATTTATAATAAATTCCTTCGTTCTATAAATTAAGAGTATTAATAACATGTTACGTGAAAGGTCTTAAAAAATCTGATATATAAACGATTGGTTTTTTTTCTTATGATCTGTTGCAAGATCATATCTTTTCATGTCTAGGAATGTATGCAATAAGGTTTACCTATAGTAATTTATAAAACTGCAAAACCTTTTATTCGACCTCAAGAGCATCAACGAGAAAAATTACATTCAAAGCAGAACTCTATTCACTAACACACTTAATATGAAATATAATTAATTAACCATGAAATTCTGACCAAGAAATTGAGGGATACAACTTCTAACGAAAGAATACCCCTGAAAAGACATCTCGCAAAAATATCGAGGGGCTTTACTGGGTTCTCCAACTGAAAATCCAAAAGTTTCCGAGTCCGCTTGTTTCTCAATTTCGGTCAAATGAAGTAGCTTTTGTGTCACTGGTACTAATAGATAGCTGAGATCTTTTTTTTAAAGATACAGAAACTAAGAAGTATTATCAATTTGTATTTGTAATTAATTAATTAATTAATTATGGCAATTGGATTTTGTATTTGATATTTGATGCGCTATAGAACAGCCTTCCTTCATAGATGGAAATAATTGGGATAATTTACTGGATTTTTTATAATAACTGTGTTACTATCATGCTACAAACTCGTAAATAAAACAATCCGATGTATATACTATTGGGTTTGGCATAGATGTTGTTTTTGCATAAACATCCATTCGTTTGATATCTTTGATGTCTAGAAATATACGCAATGAAGTTGACCTACTTAAAAAAGTATATAAAGTTATAGAAGTCCTAAAGCCTGTGAAGTTAACTAAATTTAAAAAATATTTCCGAATTTTACATATTACATAAATTTAAAGATTTTTCACATTACATAACTTAACTACACTTTTAATATTACATATATTTTCACTCTTTCATATGTCTTTTAAAGATATGGTTTGAAATACGATACACTTATATGCATTCTATCACATGTGATTTATAATGTAAGAAAATATTCATGCCATTCCTTTTCAAGTTTAGTTTATTTGGATAGGCGAATCGTTCTGATTCTACACGAAAACTAGTTTTGGAACGACTTAGTGATTCTCAACAACAAATATTTAAACCCGCAGAACATGACAGTATATGATTTTTACTTCAAAACTGTAGATTTGTATCAAAGTTTGAACGGAATCTGTGAAAGGGGAGAGAAAAAAGGGCGTACAAAATTTTAATTACTGTGCTTCGAAACAAAATACAAAATCTGCAATTTTATACAAATATACGATAGTATCGAGAATAGGGGAGAACACTCCATACAGTTTTTTACCGGTGAAAAAAAGTATTGTTTTGCAGCATTATAGAAGGTGCGAGCAGAGTAATAATTAATAAGATGAGCATTTCTAACAGTTCCTTTTGAAAATACAAGGTAATTTAAGTAAAGTTTTGACTCAAATCCCTTTGTTACGAAACGTAAACGTCATTTTATCAGTCAATGGCCATTCCATTACTTCATCTGGGAAATAAAATGCCACTGATTTTTCCTAACTTACTCAACATCAAGAGAATTTAACAGCAAAAGTTCTTTCGAATCAAAACCTTATTCACAGTTACACTCATTGCATTGCTACAATTAATGAATTCTGAATTTCTGAACAAAAGGATTGAGTGGAACAACTTGGGACAAAAGCACGCTCCGTCTGAGGAATCACGTAAATTCTCCCGGACTCTTTTCTGATATCAAACTTAGAAAGTCGAGAGTTTCTGATTCTGTCGTTCTGTCCGTGGACGACAGTCTTTGTCTTTTGATAATGAAGGGCAAGTTAAATCATTAATGGAGCTTATGTTTGTAAACTGATTGTTGGCAAAATCTATGGAAGTGTTCATCTACCTAAGGAGATTGTTATTAAAACAATATTTGTATTAAGATAAAATTCCACAGATGAACTGCATATCAGAGTGATACCACTTTAAATAAAGAGCATTTTGATGCTCAAAGAAGTGTTGTTTTATGCTAAAAATGTGTACAAAAATGATATTAATTGAATTATACCAAAACAATAGTTAAATTTATTAAATTAATTGTTCAAAAGTATTACAGAATTTTATATCACAATTTAAAACGAATATTTAGAGTTTTGACAATATGTCTAATGTCTGTTTTAGATGCTCATATAGAAATTTCATGAATATTATTAAATCATTTCGATGAAATGGCATGGTTATATCAACATAGCAAATATGTCTTCAGAAAGATGATACGGCCTAACTATTCAAAACAGGTGCTTTACTAACTGTATGGAATTTTGCAACATTTATATATAAAACTACGAAAGTCTAGTAAAATGATTTTTTCAGCATCATATTTTGTATTATAGTTTTCTAGACCTTAAACACCATGCTTTGAAAATCACCAAAATGTGTATTTTTTATAAACCATATAACGAAAACAAGTATTTTTTCATGCGACTTAGAAAAATAAGCATATTTTGTAAATAATATGAAGTGTTTGTAATTAAAAGCATGAAACAATAGTTAATTTCTGATACAGTTCTAATACTTGCAATCTATACTTTGTATTTTGCATTTGAGACATTTTCAGCATAGTAATACTGTAAAACACACAGAAGGGATGAGTTCATCAGTTTCCTGTGATACCAATTAGTGATTTCCAATAGTAGGCGTAAAATTCTCAAGACACTTAAATACTTTATTTCTTGTGAATAAAGATTGCATGTTTTTATTGATCCCACGTCCGTCGAGACTGAACTTAATTTCTGCCAAGTGTCGATAGGCTGCATGCTGCAAAAGGTTGCGTGAAAATAGCCTAACTGTGCGTTAATAAAAAAAAACTTTGTACTTATCGAATATGCTATAATAGTAATCGCCATGTTCTTTAACCTCTGCCAGCGGCACCATGGAAATTTTGAAACGTTTGAGGAAAGCCACCTTGAAAACTCGAAGTTGTAATAGCAAACGGCGCAATTTGTATAAATGAACATTCCTCCCCTCTGTATTAGAGCGCTTCCGATCTCAAGAGAGATATGGAATTGATTATACTATTGTGTGCCTGAGGGCTTCGCTTTAAGGGGAAACGGGTTGGAATAGGTGTGGAAACAGAAAGCTCACCAAACTCACAACCACTTTCTTCCAACTGGGGGTAATGACCACAATGGAGAGGCCACCTCCCCAATTACTCAGTATATATGTGGTCCTGAGGGAAAGGAAAGTTCGATAGCCTGAGAAGACCTGGCCTGGGCTAGAGACAGAAAAGCTTTGCGAGTTATTTCGTAGTTCTGCCGTTGAGATAAGCAAAAAAGCACTGACGATATTGGCCTTGCTGCTGAGTGGGTTAATCAAAAGTTAGAGTGAGGAACTTCACTACGATAATTTTTGGCCATCTTGTATTTCCTGTTACTTCATTAGAATTATTCAGAATTAGTGAAACAACATTGACAGATGAAAAAACTTATCCGAAAAAGGCAAACAACCTAAACAGTTGGGTAAATTGCGCCAAATCTAGAACAAATACTTGTTGCAAGTAAACGTTTTGAGACAGTTGTTCCTGACGACCGATCTGATGGCTGTAATGTAAATAATCGGCATATGCTGTCAATAGTTGGACTGTTCAAGCAGTAATGACGTCACTTTCCAATAGGCGACATTATTGACTGTAATGTTTCATTAAACTCAAAAAGGCTTTGTAATTCTTACTTATAGCTCTATTCGCCGCTATGTGGTAATTGAATAGAAACACGTCACAACTGAATCTAATTTAGAGGAAGAATAAACCATTTCCGAAAATCTGAAAAATACATCTGATTCCAAAAATGGTCGAATTTCTTCTTGAAGACTAAACTACAAATATGGAAACCCACCTAACTAATACATTTATTGAAGGTTAATCTATTGTCTAACTGATTAGCAGTTCGCTTTTCTCGAATGCTTAATGCGAGCATATTTTGAAATTACGGCAATTCGCTTAAGGCCCTTATTTATTGGCATTAAGGACTAAAGTTATTCACTTAAACTTACCATCTAATAATTTTCATCACGATGAATATAACATGGATTTCTATTTACTATTTTAAGTAGAGTACATTTTCCTGTAAACTGAGCTTGTGGAGCATAAAGGTAATAACTTCTTCTATGCTAAGGTGGGAACAAAATTGCATCACTAGACGTTAAATAAATTACAGCCTTTGAAAGCAGATGAATTTTAAATAAAGCATTGATGGATTTTCCAACTGGATGAGGTTATATCACTTTAATTTCTTTATCCTAAATGAATTTACTGAATATTTTTTTTATTTTCTCATCTCTAGAATGTTTAGATACAAGCTAGGAAAGAGAAAAAAATCTTTTTAATGACTTAAAATAGCTCAATCAATTTAATTAGAAATTTGAAATAATTAATTTCAGCCTTCAGCTGAGATCTACTGCTTGCGGTCGGAACTACATTATTCAGATTCAAAGCGATTGAAATGGATTAATAATTTTTGTGAATCATTGAATAGTGCGAACTTTACTCAATCCATTTACTGAAATTAAATATATCGAATGAAAAACAGCATATATTTTTAATAAGCAGGTATCGGTGGTACATTCAGGAAATCTCAAATATTCTTTTCTGGAAAACATTATCAAAGGAGACAATTTCGCCTTTCATGTGTACGAATGTAAAGCCTTTAGTCACTGGAAAATGTTATGTCAAAGTAAATGTTGGAAAGGAACCAAAATAAATCTTTCTTGAATGATTACATAGAATACATTAAGAATAAAAATACATAGGAATAAATGGTTCCTTAAATGGATTATGAAAGTTCTGAGTTAGATATAACAAAATGTGTCAAATATTTTTTTATTGATTTTAGGGAACTAATTTTCCAATTCATTGTAATTTTTGCAGAAAAAATATTGCTTTTTCTTAGATTGCCAAAGATTTATATAAAAATTTCTGTACATAGAAAATAAAAAAGTAGCTGTTATAAATGACTTTAAAAGGAGTAAGACGCAGTAATACACACAATTATACAGTGCGAATATAAAACGCTTTTAATAATCAGTTGTAATAATATAAGAGTAAACTTCTAATTAGCGAACAAAAATAAGAAGAATTAGGTTATTTTTATTAGGAACATTAATTCAAATTACGTGTCATTAGGCACAGATATCTGACAATTAATGCAAGAAATAGTTGTGAATTTCATAGGAAAATAAATTATCTTTTAGAATTGACCCGAAGCATTTCGAAAATGCAGATATTTCATTTATAAAAGTTACCAAATTTTGTAGAAATCTTACATAATTTAATCAATTTTACATAATTTATGCAAAATTCTTAGACTTGTTTTCTGATAAATTCTCAAATGACGAATAAGAGACATTTAGAAAGGTGCAATATTATTCGATAAAATCCTCTCGAATATAATAACATACAGATATAAAAGTAAAGCCTTTCTTTTGTCACTTTGTTTAAATCAAATCATTAATCTGTATAAATAACTTACTTTCTAACAAAATGACTATTCGTAATCTCAGAAAACAATAATTAATTGCTAACAACTGCTATTCAATAATGAAAAGTAATTAATTTTCAAGAAACACAAACAGTTTTGTATTCAGATAGCTATTAAGATGTTTGGTGATGATACAATGACAGTTAATTAAATGCTGTTGTAAAGAGATTAGAGTGTACATAAAAAGTTCATTATTTTGAGATTATATGGATTATGTTGGTTTCTGATAAGGAATTCTCCGTAAATTGAATTTTATGGAATTACTCTTGCAGCAAATGAGAAAAAAATTCTTCGTAATTATGTTTATTATTAGCTCGGTCTTACAACTATTACTTCCCTTTAAAGGATTTTCCATTTTAAACATTTTCGAGGAATGTGCCACTTTGTAACGCAGAATTCTAGTTAAAATGAATCATGATAAAAAAGAAGAAAAATGAGTAAATACAGAAATTTCTTCCTTATTACTGATTTTTGGCTGAGATTTAATTCTTAAATAATTATTAAATTTCATACTTTTAAATTGCAACTAGAAAAAAATCAAATTAATAAATATTGAAAGAGACTGAGACATTTTTGTGAGGCAATGCTGAAATAGAGCTTTGAAAGAATTAAATATAAATAATGGAACAAGTTATGCTTCAACTTGATTGGTTTTACAAGAGAAGAACATGAAATTGCAGGGGAAAGGTAAATATGCGCAAATAATATAACTTGTTATAAGCAATTAGTAACACTTTTTTCATTATTTTCAAATATAATGGATTTAGTTTTTAGGATCACCTGCAAAATCTAATCCTCTAATTCGTTCCGTTGAGTAATTGTTATAACACTGATAGGCAAAAACTCAGATTCAGAAAACGCTCTAGGAGAGGTATAAAAGGTTGAAATAAATGAAAATCCAAAGGCAGAACCTTTAAGGAAAAATATGCTTTTATAAGTTTGTATCGTATTAGAGAAAATAATGAAGAGGAAGATATTTCATGATAAAAATATATTTAAGTGTAATGATAAATTCTATATGGTGCTTTTACATCCATCTTGTGACTTATGGGTAGGTACTTATATTTTTACACATTACATGGAATCTCATTTTTTTTAAATTTAAGACTCTTCAGATCAAACTTAGAGAAAAGTTTTTATAACAATTTCCGATTCAACACAATGGAAAGCATACGAATTTGAAGTTTTAGAATATATTTAAAAATTGTTTCTAAAAGAGGATAAACACCGATTTCAAATCAATTCCATTAAATAAATACTGATGAATTGGATTTCATATGGTCTTCCAGAAATTTCTTTCTAACAAACGTAATCATCAGTCCCTATTTTATTACCCGATCATAAAATTTTATCTCCCATAAAACTCACAAGAATCGTCATCTTAGGTCAGTGACCCTTTGAGAAATAAATGAGGTTTGTTTAAATTATTTCGTTCTCAATTTCTCTTCAACCAAAAGATTTTAATTGTTGCACTTTGTGATGAAATTTGCACCAAATATTCCTATATATATTTAAAAATTAAAAACTTGTTAAAAATATTTTAAGTTATTTTATTAATATCTAAAATAGGCAAAATATGTAAAAAAATCGTAGTTATATATAGAAATCAATCATTTGTATATTTTATATTAATAAAATATTCAGAAAGTAACATGCAAAGAACCTAAACTTATATATATATATATATATATATATATATATATATATATATATATATATGTTCGAACGAAATTTCAAAATCTAGACAATTAAAGCTTTTGTATGATCAATTTTTAAATAATGGTATTCCCGAAAAATTTGTGCGACGATATCTCAATCAGTGATTACGGAGCTACTGACAAAGCCTCTTTCTCCTTATCTTTCTTTTTCCCCTGTTTGGCAACTGCGAAAAACTGGTTTGGCGTTCATTCTCCTCGTGGTCGCGGTAGCTTTCTCCTGGCCATGGTAAGCATATTTCGCTTTTATTTTATTATTTTTTATGTTACGGCTGTTTTTTTAATTTTATTCTAGGTCTTTTGTATTCGGATTTTTTGTATTTGATTCTTTTTAAATCTTCTTAAATGTATTTATTTTTTATTCAAGAATTCTTCCATTTTTATTTGTCTTGTGCTTTTAGAGGGGATGACGGCAATTTTTAACGGATTTCGTTTGTCGTTAGCAGAAAAAAAGCACAAATTAATATTATGAGCGAGCTTCACTTCCTGACGAGCGGCTCGCTATGATATTTTTCAATTTTATTTTGGTTTTTGTCTATTTTTGCCATTTTGTCTTTTTTGAGTTTTTTTGAGTTTTTGTCTTGTGTTTATAAGTTTGTTTTGATATATATATATATAACATAACATACTCCTGTGTTTCATGAATATTTAAACTTTTAAACCCGATACATTTGTACAATATCATTTCTAGATGTCGAATATTCTCAAATTAAATTTCTTGCCGTCATTCCATAGACGAGTTTAACATACTTATGCGGAGTGGCATGCAGCTGAGAATACTAGCAGCCTGATCGAAAGTATCCGGTCACTTTCGAATTTTCCGATTTGATCGGTCTTCTCTAGAAACGCAGGAGGGACTACGTTTGGACTTCGACCATGTAATGAATGGGCTTGAACTCACATTTTACTGGAAGATTCGGTCACTAAGGCATTGAGGAGACCTACTAGAACATGTATGAAGATATAAAGGTATTGCAAGTCATCCCGTTTCATAGGAAGCTGATAATGACCTGAAGATAGCACGTATATTCTGAAAGATATCAAGGTTCTCTTGAAAAAAATCCTAAATTTTCCCGCATGATATTTTGATTATAACATGCAAAATTTTCCACTAAGTAATACCAAACTTACTGAATACTTCAAAATGTGTTAGAGAAGTATTTCATTAAAATTGAAAGTTAATGCTATGCATATTAAAGAAAATATGAGTATTTGTAATAAATAATTTGTTATCGCACATGTGCGAGACATAGTTTAATTTTTCTTCCACAACTTCAAAGCCTGATATATAGGGCAGCGTATATAAAAATTCCAATTGAATAAGATTTAAAACGTTATCGACATTCCACTGAGAAGAATTTCTACTTCCCTTTAAGAGAAACAAAAGGATGAGGGATTTTCCACAAATTGATATTTTTTAAACTTAATTTTTCGAATAATTTTATAGAATTCAATAAAAGCTGAATATGCTGAACACTCAGGCCAACTTCTAAATAAAATACATGAATAAATTACAGTTCGACGATAACTATTTGAAGATTAAAGTTTTAAAAATATCAATTTGTGTAAAAATTCTCATCATTTTGTTTCTCTTAGAGAGAAATACAAATTACGCCATCTGTAATGCAGATATCTTTCTATTTCTTATTGGTATTCAACTGGAATTTTTATAGAAGTTGCCCTATATATCTGGCTCTGAAACTGTGAAAGAAAAATTATACTTCGTCTTTCACATGTGCAGTACAAAATTATTTACTAAAAATAATCATATTTTCTCTAATATTCAAAGTTAATTTTAATACAATGCCTTTCTAATATATTTTCAAGTATTCTGCAATTTTTGTGTAGTTTGGTTGTAAACTCTGCTCTTTATAAGAAAAAATTTGGAATTTTTTTAGAAAACCTTTATAAATTCCAGTATATATGTGCTATTTTTTCGAAAATGCATGTAAGCAATGAGCATATTAATCATAACCATTGATGACATTTTAAGATCATTATTTGCTTTCTGTGAAACGGGGTGAGCTGAAACCCCTTTTCGTCTTCATCACTTTCCGGTCGCTTCCCTAAATACCCTAGTGACTGAATCTTCAACATAAAATGTGAGTGGAAGTCTATTCATCACATGGTGGAGGTCCAAG
>BGPR01000562.1:272821-296789 GCA_013235015.1 Araneus ventricosus | reverse complement strand
TTGCAAATAGAAACTATTCCTTTTTCATTTAGACGTAAGAATAATTTTTAAGCAAAATATTTGAGCAGATGTACCTTTTTGATCGAAGTTCATTCACTTTTGCCGCCAATATTATAGAAAAATATTGATATTTTTTCTCTGAATATTGTATAAGTAAAGTTTCATAACATTAGTAATATTTTTAAATCAAATTAAGTTTTTTATGTCAATAACCTTTTCATATGCAAATATAGATGATTCAAATATTGACTGCATTTGTCACTTTCTATTTTTTATAGTTCATATATTTTTGCATAAAATCTGCATTTAATGTCTAAATTTTTTCTTCTGGGCTTTTAAGAAAAGTCAATTTTTCAATGGTAAGCAAGCAAATTTTTTGAATTAAGTATGTAAAACATAGTTTAAATATTTGATGACATATGGGTAATGTCTTTTAAATAACTTGAATAATTCATTATACAGTCTAACAGTCAATTGTGTCTTACAAAATACGACTTACCTGAATGGTATTATACGAATGGAAAACAAAATAGGGAAAAAATGTTGTAGGATTATTTGCAATGTGTTATTATTATGTGTACAATTATTATTAAGTGTAAAAGTATTTACCCATTATTCAAATATGGCCATTTGATACTCTGAAACGTTTCAGCTTGTTCAAAGCTTTGACCATAAATATATCTGAAATATTTATTCAGTTGCAACCTTCGTTATTTTACGACAATTCCAATGTATCTTCTAATTGGGAATCATTAGAAGATCATTAGAAGATCATCTCCATTGCTCTTTCGAGAATCATTTTTGATTCTCGAAAGAGCAATGGAGATTTGTGCCAACTTCTACATTCAATTTTCCACAATATGCGATATTCTTACATCGGTTCTCTCAGACCAAAAATACATGCACTTCCATTAGAGTTACGTGACGTAGTGGTTCGTTATGGAGCGCAAGAAGAGAACCGAAGATAGGAAATATATGTAAAGAAGAGTGTTTTAGAAGCTCTGAATAAATGACGGAATGATGTGCCAAAAATAAGAGGAGCTCCGTTTATTCTGATGGGCAATTCGGTAGAGGAAACATTTGGTAAGAAAAGCACACCTTCTTCTTCTTGATTACGGGACAACTCGCCCCTGGTCCCGGAGGCATATTTACAAACCCTACCCTGATAGAACTGAGGCAGGAAATCAGCCAATATCATTGGCTACGAGGGGCAGTAACGTCGTTTTCAGCTCTCGCACATAGCGTACGGCAATCATAACAAAACAAGAGTCATCCTACTTTTCTCTGTTTTCCTACAGTTGAGCACAGAAAACATTCTTCCGTGGGTTGTAATATCTTTAAGCCAAAGGGTTATTTTTAAGGTTTGTACTCCCAGCAACAGAAACCTAAACTAATTCCAAGTCTGCTTTCAATGGCTTGTTTTGTTATAATTTCCATACGAGAGCAAAGAACGACGTCATCGGCTCGCGGCGAAGCAAGACAATCATGTTGGCCGATTTCCTGCCTCAGTTCCATCAGGGTAGGGTTTGTAAATATGCGTCCCGGAGACGAGTAGAAAAGCTCACCTGTTGTCATAAATACACACATTTTTCTAGGAAGAAACCGCAATAATTCTCTCGGAAAGCACTCATTTTAAATTTTCTTTTGCTTCCGTTTTTTTTCTATTTCTGGATATTGCTTTAGCGCATGCAGTTCAAAATCTTTCAAAAATTATTATATTAGCAAGCGCGGTTTAAATGGTAGCCCCCTGGTGCGAAGAGGGCCCCGAAAGGAAGCGTTTCTTTTTTTAAATATTGCAATAAATAATTTATCTCTAAGAATCTGTTCACATATCCGATTTTAACTGAGAAAGTCCGCGTTTTATTATCACAATGAGAGTGCCTGAAGAGTAGAAATCTCGTTAAAGATATAGTTAATAGTCGTTGAGTACTGCACTCATACCTCCCGTACTTACTGAAAGCCCTCATTGCCGGTACGGTTCTCTTCCAGTTTCCGACAGAAAATGCTGAGCAAAACCGCCATTGATTATTTTTACAGCATCACGGTAAGTCTGTGTGCAATACTCAACAGCTATCATGTACCTCACGCTACTAATCTCTTCTCCGGAATTTTGCCACTAATGACTTATCCAACACAAATCGTATGTGTACACCAGACCTAAACATATGTAAAAACTTAGATCATAGCGTCCCAGATGACCAGATATTCACTTGGAAGGAAACCCAATCATTACAAAGAAAACATCTTCTGAGGAAGCTATCGTTTCAATGATTAGAATGATTGATGTGCTTTTCTTTTCATTGAATATCATTAGACATTAGTGAAAATGGTTCAGTAGCTAAGACCCCGTCTCCTAGTAGTCATTTAACTATTTTAGGGGGTTGGATATCCTTCGTTCTTCTGTTTCCCATTCACACTTCTGTTGAACAGCATTCAAGTGTCATTTGAGAATATTTATCATCATTTAAATTCGCATTTTATTATCACAATCAGAGTGCTCGAACAGAAGAAATGTCGCTTAAGATTTAAATATCCTAATGCATCTGGATCTCGTTAATGTGGGAAAGTTTACTCCATTTTTGAAGCTTACACACAATTGAAAAGCGGCGCTATTCAAAGCAGTTCATGCAGCTGGAAAACGACAAGATAAACCAAGGCAGAATTTTAATCAGATTTCATGAGGATTAGGTTAGGTTAGATTAACGTCCCGTTTGGAAGCAACACGAAGGCTATTTAGAGACGGACCTCGTAATTTTGAACCGCGGTCAGATGACGAGGACGACACCTGAGCTGGCACCCCCTCTCCAAACTTCCGCGCTACACCAACGGGAGGATGTTTGGCCAGTACGTATGATTTAGTGTGCAACAGGCCCCATACACGGCGGATCTTCAGTGGAATCGGGTCTCGAACCTGCGATTCTCCGGTCCGAGGTCGAGACCTTACCACTAGGCCACCATGGCCTGATTTCATGAGGAAGATTGTGGTGTACATTACATAGTTGCTTAAAAAAGAATTCTTCCATTGGCGAATAGAACTAATAAGGTCCTTTTTAATTTAATTTATCAAATGAGAGAGTTGAATAATATGAGACAGTAAATATTTAGTGGAGTAACATAAGTTCATTCAGCTTCAGAAAATAAATAATATCGAACAAATTTCCTAAAAATCCTAAATAATTATTACATAAGTTTAAGATCACATTCATAGTTCATTAAATAAATTTTAACATAATAGACTTCTTTAGATTCAGTAAATTTCTTTATTATTAAGAATAAAAAGTAAAAACTTTGATCTGTGTTCTATACTCATTTTTTTCTTTGGCACTGATTGTAATAGAAGATTACTGAATTATTTCCGTAGATTTATTAGAAAAATTTCGGTGAATATAGATGAAAAGAGATGAATCTATGAAGTATATTTCCTCTAATAAACAATGCATCTCAAAAGTATCTATGAATTCATACCTCAATTAAAATCTTCAACACATTTTTAAATAAAAAGGAATTCAAAATTAGTTACAAGCAATATTTTTTCTAATGATTATTTTTTTTAAAAAACATGGTTTTGAAATAGATTTCTGTATTTTTCAATTCCATAGTTGAAATCAAGGAGCTATATTCCCTGGTCTGTAGATTTACAATAGTATTTCGTTCTTTTTAAGTTTCAATTTCAAGGATTAAATTAACCCGCGAGGACACTCATCGGGCTTCGTAGACCCGGGGTTCTGTTTTTTTCAACTAAACGTGCAGATAATTACATTTACTTTACAGTCAAACTTGGATAATTCGAAGTTGAAGGGACCAGAGAAAAAGTTCGAAATATCCAAAAATTCGAATTTCATATATTCTCTCAAGCAGAAGAGATAAATGAAAAAAGATTAATTCCACGGTCACAGATTTAACACATAAACTTTATCTAAGAATACTGACATCGGAAGACGCTCTTTAACTCTCTTTAGCTAAAAAATGGCGAAGGCAGAGAGATGGGAAAGGTTACAGAAAAATCCTCGGAAATCAACGCATAGTGACATTCCAACCCTCGCTTTTCTTTTCCTTAGAAAAACCGTTAAAATAAATAATGCACCTTAGCTGAGAAAAGTCTCAGGAACAATTTTTACCGTAATATTTTAAGGACGATCGTACGAAAAATTCGAATTATCCATGTCTTTTAAACATTATTTTAATACAGAATTCTAGGGACCGAGCAAAAATTTCGAATTATCCAGAATTTCGAATTAAACAAGTTCGAATTATCCAGAATTTCGAATTAAACAAGTTCGAATTATCCAGAATTTCGAATTAAACAAGTTCGAATTATCCTGAATTTCGAATTAAACAAGTTCGAATTATCCAGAATTTCGAATTAAGCAAGTTCGAATTATCCAGAATTTCGAATTAAACAAGTTCGAATTATCCTGAATTTCGAATTAAACAAGTTCGAATTATCCAGAATTTCGAATTAAACAAGTTCGAATTATCCAGAATTGACTGTAATAGGAAAAATTTGTTACACTTGTGTATAGAATATAAAATATTAAAAAAATAACTTTCAGATAAATCTCGTATGGAAAGACAATTAAAATGAAGAAGATCGGTGAATGCTTGTACTTCCAAGGTATTTATGAAAAGATTGGCTTTCCCGTCCAAAATTATCCGAATTCGTCTGGATATAAGTTTGAATGCATTTCTGTCTCATCGGAAAGCATTTCCAAGAATTTTAAACCGATGATACATCTTTTTCACTTCAACTTCACGAAAAGTTTCGGGAAGTTTTGTTACGTTGTTGTGTGTAAAAGTTCTCACACTTTTATGAGGTTACAAATATACGATTCATTGCCTTGTTCCTTCTCAGAATTCAACTTATGTTATTGTTGCACAAAATCTTACCGTGGGTGTATGGTGTAAACAGTCCAACACGCAGGATAATGGAGAATGAAGGTTTATTTACAAATATGCAGGAAAACACGCAGCACAGGTACAGGAAACAATAGTCCTTGCACAGATTACCAATGTAAATAGACAACAATTCACAGGTAATGACAGTTCAGCACTTTGATATCTAACAGCACAAACAGTCAGCAAATAACTAGTAACGACAATAACAGCTCAGCTCACCAGCTGATTAGCTCACACAGCGGATAGAACTCCGAAGACGTTCACGCTTCAAAGTGAAGTAACCAGTCGATCAAAGACACTACCGTGATCCAAACGCGGTCTTATATACTCTCCCCGACAGGCCGTGACGTCACATAGAATTTCCAGGAAAAACCTGTATCTCTGCCCCTAATAGAAATATCGAGAAAAGGGTTGCATTTTCGGGATCATCTATTTGTCGCCAAAGTCGCCAAATTTGTTGCCAAAATGGTCGCCAAGTTTGTCGCCAAGGTCATGCTTGCCATAAGAGTCGCTGAGGTCACTCCATGCTTCACCTTGTAAAACTATCTTCCCAACCATAAGACTTGCATTGCTGGGAAGCGACTTTCCATGATTGTAACAATCTCTAACTAGTTCAAAATCAACAATTTCTTTATTTTCTTCATTAGTCGATTCTATTAGTTGGTATTTCAGCTAAAACCTTTGACAATCTTTCCATTTCATATTTGTAGCTCGAATAGTAATAAATTTTTGCTACTATATGTTCTTTTTAGCAATCTTGCACAGATTAGCGAGCGCGCTCATCGGTCTTCAGACGGGCCTGACAGTCTGTTTTCTGAGACAACAAATGAGGAGAAATTCTAGAAATATTTGTGGTCAGCAAGTAAATGATCCTCAATGCAGCTTAAATGAATTTAGTTGTTTTTCCGTTCAGGGGTTAATTTTCTGTTCCAAATTCTTGCAGACTGCTGGGAGATGCGCGTCTTCCCGGGTTAAAACTTTTCTATTTAAATTTACCCAAAATGTGACACAATACAAGAATATTATTTAAGAATGGTCCTTTGATTTTAATTTATTAATCATATGTGAAGTATTGTTTAATGATAATGTTTTGAGACATTTCATGTAAATAATATAAAATAAAAAATTATCGAAAGAAATTTTAGAACAATAGGTGTAAACAAATTCTTTTAATGTAAATGAAACTGGCAATTGATTTTCTAGTCTAATATATAATTTAATTTTATCATACAAGAAACAGTGATACTTTCACAGTGGATATTTCACCTGACAATATGCTAGATTTAATTATGTGTCATTAATTATAATACTACAATAATTAATCGGTGTTGTGTTTTGATCAGATGTAGAAATAATAATTCCATGTAATAAATTCATAAAAGAGAAATAATGTTCTTAAAAAGATTTTCTTAAAAATAATTCATTTACTATATAAGGCTCAAACTATATTATGAATACATTATTAAATATTTTTGGGAAATAATTTCAACTTGTGAATGTTAGATTTTTACTTATTTATTTCCTTAGAAATTACTTTCGGAAAAAGTGAATTACTTTTACTTTTATATAATGAATCCTAAATTATTTCGATAATACTTCATATGAATATTTATGAACGCGAATTTCATATATAAATTTAAAAATACTGAACTCAAAGCATGTTAATTATTGACAAATATTATTTAAATTTCTTAATTAGGTTATTTAAATAATTTAACACAGTTATCATAAAAAGCAATTTTTATGAAAAAATATAGTTACTGTGATTAAAAATATGCGAAATTTAATAAGTCTGATAAGTTGAAATTTTCAAGTACGTCAGTCATACTTTCAGACGGCCCCAAAAAGGTTAATCCATTCTGTATATTAGTCGAGGATGCAATTTTGTTTAAAGCGGCTGCAGAGTTTTTCCCCTCTTAATATAATTTGCTAAAAGAAAAGAAATTGTCTAATATTGGAAGCATAGTGGTCTTCATTCCGTTCATATTTCCCTCGTAAAAATAGATTTGATTCCATAGTCAAATTTTTACTGCCGTTAAAATAAGCACATTCACTTGAATTTTATAATCTAAACAATCAAAATGAAACTCAAAGTAAAAATCGACGTGTTACAAAACCGAGTGACCAAATGTGAGACCAAAACCAGTTATATTTAATGTATATTTTATGCGTTTTAGGGATCTAATTACCCATGCATATTCAGGAAACAGCATTTTTTCTCTTCCCCACATTAAATGCTCATCCTGGAGAAGTATGATATACCAAAAATAGGAAAAAAATATTACTCTATATGAACTGATTAAATACATATCTACGAACGGCAAGAAACAAGTACCGATGGCTAAGAAATGACTCAAAATATATATCAGACAGGCCAGGACTGGAGAGCACCACAAAATCAGATTTGAAGCAAATGAGTACCTTGTTATTGCTGCGACTCTACCGTGGAAAAACGTACAGAGATACTTTCTCTTCGCTATATTTTCTATCAAATGATCCCCGGGAAAAGATCCCCGCTTCCTTTCATTTTTATCGCATCGCTATGGCGTTTATGCAGACATCCGATTTTTTCCCCTGTCGTCACTGTTATTTCTCTGAACCATTACAGCATACTCTTTCGGGCAACTATGCAGGAAGAGAGCATTTTTCTGGCCTGAGTGGACCGATATCGAGGATTCGGAAGTTCCCTGGGAGAAAAATGTTGCAGCGGAAAAGTCTGCATCACTCAGTTCAAGGTCGTTTTATTGTTAGGAAAATCGGTTGCCTTAATGGAACAACTACTGGACAGTTGTTCCGATGTTATTCTCAGAAGCATTTGTTCCTCCACATGTTTTGAAATAAATTCTTATCACAAGACCTCGGCAACGAATTACTGTCGAATAGGAATTTGAAAGAAAAAGTAATTTCTTCCATTATTGTTTTATTTGGATACTAAATTCTAATAATTATGCTTCAGAAAAATTGGCTGTTTTGACCAAATGGTATTTATAAAATAATTGGTCTTAAATGAATAATTTGTAACTAAATATGAGTGTTAAATTAAAGCATCGCAGATGAAACAGTCCACTTTGAGATTTCTTTAGTATTGCAAAAAGAAAACTATAAAGTAATGGAAGCAATCTTGGAAAAATATTGATCGTTTAAGGCAATATATTGTTTCGAGATTCGTAAGTCGTGATAAGAGATTCAAAAATATTTGATAAAGCTTGAATATAATAGCTTGACTGAGTAGAAATAATGAAATTTCTTGTCATTACTGAGAAATGAAATGTTTTATTACAACAAAACTTCGAAACTTCAGAACTTTGGATTTAGATTTTAGAAATATCCTGTGGCCGATGTTTTTCGAGTAGATCTATTCGATCCTTTTGATTATTTTTGTTTATAATTTGAATATAGTTGTACAAATATTTAGTAGTTAAGTCTAGGAATTATTTGATTTTACACCGAAAAATAATTAAAATTCTTATCTTTTTTCATTTAAATGGAAAAATAAACTGTGATTTATTAAATTAGGTATTGAACATTAATACATGATCAAATTTATAAGAGAAACAAACGACAACCTACATATAACAATATAACACAAAGTAATTAAGGTAAAAGAAATCAGAAATCTTGTTCATGTTTTCCGATTTTAGCAGGAATCATTGTACAAAAATTGATTAGGAAAATAAATATAATAATATCTTCTAAATATTTAACCTCAGTGCCAAACCTGAGGTCAAATATATATGCAATGTACAATTTTGTAGATAATTTTAAGAGTTTGCAATCATTGTTTTCGAATGTTTTGGAGAGGCAGTAAAAGTGTTTGAAAAGGTATTAATGTTTCGATGATAAAGAGGTTTGTTCTAGAATAAAAATTATGAATTATAAATTTAGAGGCATGGAATTTTGCATAAGTGTGTATTAGATTATATCTATATCCTGTTAATTTTACAATATTATCACTTAAAAATACATGTGGACAATACAGTAGACTGTGTATAATTTTTAAAAACTTTCATTTAAAAGTTAATTTTCAGGAAATATTTTTATACTTGCCTACACATCTTTTCATATTTTGTTCATTTTCTCCTAAACTCATAGACCAGCATCCCCTTAAAGGAAGAAAATTTCATTAAGTTGATAACAACTAAATTAATAGTTAAATGAACATGACTTTCAGATTTAATATATTAGTTATATGCTTACTGACGTTTATTTCATCCTGGAGTATGCTATTAAAATATTCATCACTTATATGTGGTAAAAAAATTAAGAACAATGGAAACTTAAAACTAAAATCTGCAACAAAATCTCCATCTGCGTGGTTTCCAGTGAGTCAGGATTATTTTGTAATGTCACTTGTGGGATTATGATACTTGGTTGAATAACCATCCGACCTTTATAGAAATTTCAAACTGACATTTTCTGCTCCATCCTTTTCTCACCTTGCTGACTTTATTAAAAATAAATAAATAATATATATTTATATCATAGCCATTGAGCATTTCTCCCAGCGCTACTCAGATACGTTCAAGCAGCCACGAGGAATGAACTTCTACTGGATTCTTTTTACTGGTAGGGTTATTGTTTCTGTTCCAGGAAGAAGAGAACTCGCTAAATTTTTGAATTTTACGAAAGAAGAGATGGAATTATGCTGATAGACCGGGAGGGTACCAGACTGTTAAAATTTTAAAATATAAAAGTTACTGGAAACAAAAGATTAAATCCCCGTCTAGAATATATGTCTAGACAGCTATTGGATATTACTGCTTTAGTGCTTTCTTTGCTCTAAGCTGTGCGGCTTTTGGCACTTAATGTCGGAATTTATTTTCGATGTGGAAAATGTGCAGCTATGTTCACCTTAATCTTTTAATTAATAATCAAATAATTCATAGAAGTTATTATGAAAACTGCAAGGGCTCTTTTGTGTTATTTGATAGACTATTTCGTGTAATTTGTGTGTAAACTTCCGCAAAGTAAGGATAAATTTGTTCTAATGATTCGATGTTTTTTTATTTGCTTAGTAGTAAAAGAAAAATAAAGACACAATGCATTTCAACCGCAAATATTTGAGAGTCCAAACCGATACTTGAGAACTACCAAAAAAATTAAAATTCTTCGCAGATATGTAACACTTCTCCCCTACTATTCTTCCTTTAACAGCCTAGAAGCACATAATAAAACAGAAAGGAATTCGAATTTATATAGTGGTAAGATCTACCTCGCGCTAACGGCTGCTGCAAATGATGCAGACAGCAAAAAGATAATAGCCTAGAGACATTAAGCTTTGACATCGCCCTAATTGTCAGATGCCACGTTATTGACGAAATTCTAAGTAAGTATTTAGTATTCTAAAAGATAATGCTGCATGTATTCACTCAGTTTTAATCTTAAGAAGTTGCGGTGGCCGTTTCATCTTAGAAACAGCTAAGACAAAAACAGACAATTGCTTATGCGAGTCTGTTTTCGTCTGAATTGATAAAGTTCTTTTACTTTGCGTCTGATTATTCTTTAAACAATAAATTTTCTATAAAATACAAAATGAGGTTTAAATGAAATTTTACTCTAAAATAGCAATTTTATGCACATAATACTTCCTAATTTTTTTTATTATTCAATTTGGAACTGTTTTTGATTTTCAAGATCTACTTAGAAGAAATTTACAGTTAAGACAAATGGTTTTATCGGTGTCAATTTGAACAGATCGTGTTAGGTATTTTTCTCCAAATTAAAATTTTCTAGATAAACTTAGTTTATTCTGGTTTTTGTTTAGCATGTCTTAGTTTAAAGAGATTCATTTTAATAGAATGTAAGTCATGCATCCTTATATTTCAAATACTCAGATATTTAATGCATGCCATATTCATTTTTATTACGACTTTGGAAGAAAAAATTGCTTTATATCTCAAGAAAAACATGTAAAGAAGCAGAAAACGTACATTTTTAATCCTGCTTTTTTTAATGAATTCAAGGACATATAATTATTGCAAAATATTTTCAGATTGAAATACAAGGTACAAAAATAATCTTCGTGAGTATTTAATCAAAAAATGTGTTATGAAAAGCCATTCATAGCTTAGAAACACTTCTGAAGAGCTGATACTTCACATAATAAATTTATAGTTTAACTTATCAAACTCATTTTCCATATTATGGTCTATGTTAAATAAAGTATAGCTATTTCCAGATTTTCTATATACATATTGTTGCTGTTCAAAATGCTTATTATTCAATTTAAAGTTCTATAAATATACAATTGTTTTTGTAGATTTAAGTCAGAAAGTTTTATTTTATTTCAGTTTTTATTTAATCAATTGTTATATGCATTCAGCGCAAAGTAACAAGATATATTTTCTCTGATGAATAATAAAATACTTAGTTAGAGTAATTAATAACAATTCAAATATCTTATATATTTCAAAGAATACGATTTGCTTTAATTTCTTATTTTCTTTCTTGTACATAAAAAATAAGTCTGAACGCTGCACTGGAAGGTTCTTTTCTATGTCTTAATTGAATCTCACAATTGAATCAAAAATAAGATTTTTCTGTAAATACAACAGGTAACTGGACGGCAAAAATAAGAATTGATAATCCCACCTCCGATAGTGATCGGTTAGCTACAGATAGATAGTGAGTTACGCAGATGAAATATTTTAACCCTTGATAAGTGGAGCTTGCGCCCTTTGGATGGAGAGAAGGCTTACCAGAAAGATAGGAGGCGAAAATGAATTTATTGACACAGAGAATCTAAATTATTGAACAAAAATATTACTAATCTCATCTGTTACTCATCTCTACGACTTTGATTCGCGTATTCTGACCTTGGTTGATTTTTACACCACTAGATGGCGCACACAGAAAAATATTGCAAATCACAAACGAGTTGGCCACGCCCTGCCACAGCGCTGTGGGTAATCTGAATAATGTCATCAGAACAGCAATTCGGGAACTCAAGAGTGGAATCCTAATAGACATGACAGGCCATGAGCCAACCTTCCAGCAGGAGGTACATCTTATTATAGGAGTGCTGGGTAACTTGACGCCACACCATTAATGTGCCCAGGAAGAAAGCGAGAACCTTCCTTCTTATCGAGCGGCTTCTCATTCGCATACTCGAGGTATCCCCCAGTGCAAGTCTTTTACATTTGTGTTTTCATTTATATTTAAAAGAATATTTTTTTAAAAACTGAAAAAGAAAACTCTCTTTAGTTTGACTATTTCAAAGGAAAAGAAATTCAAGCAATGTTTTCCTAGATTTTTCAAATTAAATTTCAAGGATCACAAAGGAAGTAAATAGTACATAAACTCACTAATCACGGAAGAAAAGAAATATTAGTTGTAAACAAAAAATATAGTTAAAATATTAGTTATAAATATTAGTTTCTATATAGTTTTTAGAAAAAAAATCTGCCATTGATTGAAGTATAAAAGTAGTGACATTTCTCTGCAAAAAAGAACTGAAAAATATTCGACAAAAGTTTTGTAGATATCTTGATATTTCAAAGTGATAACCATTCTTTAACACCTAATTTGTGTAGAACTAAGAAAATAAAGATTTATGAAACTGCTGAAAAGATGAAACCATAAAGTGGATTCAATTTGTTTCTTGTTATCTCAATATCTGCTAAGAAATTTTGCGATTCAAATTCTAAGAACTGAAAAGAAACACCTGAGGATATTTAATACATTGTATCCTATGTTTTCTTTGTCCAGTGCTGATATATTGTTTTTATATATTTGTGCATTGTACGGTTTTCACTTTAATGGCTTGAAAGATTTTGTTGCATACTAAGAATGCAATGAAATCTTATTTTCAAAACATTTCTGAACGGACAAAATAAAATATATTATATGTAAATCTTTTATTTATTTGCTCTTTTTTGGTACATTCCAAGTACTACATGCGATTTAGTTCGCTGCATTGTTAGATAGAATTTAAGAAATTGGCTGATAATAATCCTCAAATATTTTTTGTTTCTTTATAGATAATCTATGAAGGAACAAGAAATTAAATATTAAAGTTGTCATTTTAGATAATTTTAGAAATTGATAGCATTCTCTAAGAATTAATTATGAAAATTTCTTAAAGATGCACCTTACACATATCTCCATATTCGTAAAGGAAACACACCCTCGTGTTTAAGTTTAGTATTTTAGGAAGATAGATAGTTTGTTTCTATCGATTTTATTTATATTATCTATTAGACTGCAGGATAAATAAGTAGATATTTGCTATTTGCTTCATTGATGCATGGCTGTTTTAGTTACCCCAGCATTGAGCTCATTGTAGGAAAACAATTATTAATTATTACTTTATTTATTATCAGTATCCTCTCCAATTAGTTACATTGGGATATCTTACTATTTTACTCGGTTTATTCAAACAGATTTTATTCAATCAAAATTTGCCGATAGGTTATCTAGAGTGTTATATATTCATCTACAGTACAAAATCTACAGAAATGAATGCTATTTCAATATTCACAATAGAGATACACAGTCAGATAATTATTGTAATAATATAGCCCTCTAGACTAGATTGAACTTGAGATGGGATGATCATGCCCTCAGGATTCACGTAGTCTCGTAACTCCAAGTGCGATTGAAACTGCATAACGTCTTGAAGAGGCGCGAGTTTCAATTAATTTTGAAAAATAAAAATAGCCAATTGTTAAAAAAGAATCTAGTTTGTCTTAGTCAGGTTCAATTAAAGGAAATCAGCGTGTTATTTTCTTAATAAGTTGTGATTTTTAAAATTGTTCTTATTCCAAATGTTTTAACATCTTTAGAATATTTTACTCTTTCTCTAACTTTTTAGGAACACAATAACTGAAAAATTCTTTTCTTTTCGAATATTTTACATGCAATAAAGCTTCTTATTGAAAGCTTCGGGGGTAAGTCTACATCTAATAAAAAGAGAATAATAATAAGTAAATGAAAATGTTTAATATCGAACTTTGTTTTAACTTCTACGATGTTTTCGCTTATTATGTTTTTAAATGTTTTCAATTCATAACAACAAAACTATTATTTATGAGATATTTTAAACTGTAATTCTCTTCCTGACGTAAGCAGTAACACTCATTTTCTGAAGATTAACAAAAAATTGTTTTTGTAATGCCTTTAATGAATTGTTGTTTCAACACAACGTAACAAATTAATATTCAAGGAAATTCCGTGTATAATTATTCCCTGTATGATCATAGTTTACAGATTATTTTGAACATTGCAGTAATATTAATTTTGGAATAAAGTCTGCTACTGGTATGCATTACTGCTAATCCCTCGAAATTCATGAGTTATCTCTCCAATCTGTTTATCCATAAATGTTTTAATGGTATATTTAGTAACAGAATTTAATGTTATCGAGTAAATAATCTAAATGTACTTAATAGGAAAATTTGTACAGCAAATTTTAAAAATATGAAAAGAGATTTATGAGAAAAAAGTTAAATGACTTACAAATATAAGTAAATAATGAATTAATAATCAATTAAATAAAGGTGTGGAATGCAACAGTTTAGTTATTCAAAGATTAACATTTTTTAAAAATTAAAAAGTGTTAAAATTTAAAACTTTATTCAGTTTGGATGCTTAATTGGTGTTGAAACAAGGGCTCCGGATATGTTATATTTAATTTTACCGTCACCAGTGAAATAAAATCAGTATATAGCATCTAATGAATGCTCACCAAAATATATATTCATATTTCTTAATACGAGAATTGTTGCTAGGGAAATTAATTGTAAATTATTTATGATAATTTTTCACAATAATTATTCATGATATCAATTCCTAGATAAATACGGCTAAATCCTTCAGAAGAACTGCAATTCAGGCATAATAGATCTGGTGAAAATTTAAAAATTTAAAAATAATGGTATATATTTTTTTTAATTTATGGAAACAAAATTACGACACAAGTAGATAACAGTTAAAAATATAGTTAATTTCTGATAAACTATTTCCTTCGAAGAAACTTCGTAACCTGTGCACGCCACTATAATTTCTATTTCCTAATAACTTGCCTATGATTCTTTTCTAAAGAGACTTTACCAACACAATTATAGTTTAAAATTTTATAATTTTATACCATGTATTAAATAATCCTTAACTAACAATAATAGTAGCTGTAACACTTTTGTTTCGCCAACATTTTAGTGGTAAATGAATATATTTTATCCTGGATACAGTTGCTTCAGGTTAATATCCAAAGTTGTCCGACAAGGCTATTAGTACCTGAATTACTTTTATTATTTGGAAATAATCTCTAAGTTATTCAACAAGTTCTGTAACATATCTTTAGAAAGTAACTATAGTTAATGTATTCATCCCCTACGCAATCACACCCTAATGCAGTTTCGTAAGTTCGCCCCACTGTTTGATGAATGAACTCTTGCGTTAATAGTGACAACTTGTGCTTTTCCTTTATACGTGTATCGAATCTAAAGAAGCTCGATTTAACATCTTATTTCCGAACGAGTTTTAAAGCAGAGTTTCAACGTTACTAAAACTACTCTGCTTGAAAAGCGATACGAATTTTTAAAATACAAATTAAAGGAACTTACCAGTCACATTTGCCTATTGCCCTTGATAATTTAATTTTCCGAGTTGTTGTCTTATTATTCAAGACAGAAGATAATTTACTTTAACCCTCTGAAACCCACAGTGCTATGAAATCTAGTTTCTTTAAAACCCAGACCGGCCGAGGTCAGAGAAGAAAGAAGGTAAACATTTCCGTCCCCCATCTGTTTAGCAAGTGGTCATTTGCGTCGTGGGGGATTCTTTTATCGACATGTTTCTAACATCCAAATATTTGTTGACTATATAAGGGTCGTTTACAATTTGTGATAACTAACAGGCATTATAAGAGTAATTTTTAACAGTAAGTAAGCAGAAAGCTTAAAGTAAATTGAGGCTCTTCCCTCGAACACTTACTGGAGACTTCAATCAAGAGTGACAGTGGGAGGGGAAACAACCATTGTTAAAAAGATAAGATTGCACCCCACCGTTTCCCGACCCTTTTCAAAAAGGGGAAGGAAATCAGAATACGACGTTTTGGCAGCTGGGCCGTTGTCTGGAAGTTTACATGACGGGCCGTATTAGCCGTTTTGGCAGTCAGAGGGTTAAACTAAAAAATTATCTAACTAGAATTATTTTTGATTATATAATTATAGTAACAGCGAATTTGGTTAACTTAAAATGATTAAAACTCATAAGTTAATTTTTAATCATAGAACAGAAACTTTTTGATAAATTATAATTTGATAAGATGATCATCAGATCTTATAAATGTAATTTTAAAAATTCTTTAGACTGAATAATCTAGACGAATCTTTCTTTTAGCTCTGTTTCTTCAATTGTCGAGCCAGCAAGTTAATGAAAATATTTTATTAAAAATAAATTTTTTTACAAATTTCATTTTTCTTTTATGCATAAAAACTTTAAAAAATAAAAAAAGTATACAATCATAATTTGTATAAAATTACCTATAAGAATTTTATTATAAATATACGATTCATATTATTAAATTGTCATATAAATGAAAAGATTTAACTCGTTTAAAATTAAAGATATTTTTTTGAGCTAAGCCCTTATCACCATTTTTGAGTTCATATTACAGTCGTTTAACTATTCTCCAGGAAACTTTTATATTAAGAAATGCAAGTTTCTAGAAATAATTTTTAAATTCATCTAAATATTAGCCTTACAATAAGCCTTCCTGGCACGATTGTTCATGAAAATATTTCTTTCATAATATGTTTTACAAATTCCGTCTTTCTTTTATGCATAAAAATTTAAAGAATTAAACAAAGTGTACCGCCATAATTCGTATATAATTATAATATATATTAGATTCATATTATTAAATTGTCAAATAAATGAAAAACTTTAACTCATTTTAAATAAAAGGTTCTATTTTTAGCTAAGCCCTTCTCCCCATTTTTTAGATCATTTTACAGTCGTTGTTGTACTGTCCTTCAAGTAACTTTTTTATACAACATACAAATGCTTTAAAAATATCTTTTTAAAATTTTTACTTTTAAATAAATAGTTGATATTCAAAATATTAAAAAAAATTCTGAGAAAATCTTTTCCATAAAGCTGATTTTTGACTCGTATATTAAAATAATTACTGAATAGTATAAATTTGATTTCCAGTCAGGGAAAATCTTAAATATATATCGCGAGAAAATTTCCCCAACATATTTTCCCTTTATATATTGGAGATGCATAAATGTTATGTTGGAAGAGTAATCCCTGGCAATTATATACATAAATATATCTGTTTTAAGTATTGTGCCTTTGTTATCCACGCTAATTCATAAGCTTCTAATGCAGGGATCTGCCTTTCAATGAAATTTGTGGTTTCTTCTGACGAATTTCATTCCAATCCTGTAAAGATAATATTCATATTAGATCTTCAGATTAAAACATTGCTGAAATTGTTATTTTTTCCTCAATTTCTCGAAAATATAAAATAATGAAATTCCAATCAACGAGCAAGCAGCACTTCTTATCAATTTGCAATTGCAATTTGCTTATGAAGGTACACCAAGTAAAAGATAAACTTATAGAATTTAGGTTTTTTCATGCAAGTTTATTACATTTAATTTACGATTGCAGGTACCGAAAATGCGAAAGATTTTCGTAAACAGAAAATAATCTTATATTTTACACATTATTTAGGCAGAACGAAATTGAAAATATTTGTTCTTAAATCCAATGTTCACCTGAAGATTTAGGAAGTTATTTTAGTATATTAAATCATAAAATGCATTAATATCATTATCTTTTGATATAATAGAAAGAGAAAGAATATAGGAGCACCTAAAATTAAATATTTTTTATGCATCTTCTATTCAAATTACTGAATTTTGAATGCATAGAAAATGCATTTTCTGCAACTAATTAAATATATGAAATAAACAGTTATCATAGAAGGCTGTAAACCTTTACTTTGCCGCCATAAATATTAATGTTCCGAGAGTAACAGTGCAGGAAATGGAAGATTACATTACCATCTGAAAGCAACCAAAAGACCAACAACAACATGATGTGAAACTAATTAAATATGTTACGTAAATAGGGGATACGTATGTTTGCTTATGTACTTAATAAAGCAGATATTTCATAAGAATAAAGTGAAAACTTCTGCCTATGTATCAAATGTACTCTTATTACTAGTAAAATAATGTTAATATTTACATATAGCTTTCGTTCGCTTACTTAAGCAACACAAAGTAAGTACAAGTAAAATGTTTCATTTTCATTATTTACTTAACGTGTTTAGAAATAATTCTCGTTTGATTTCTGTTAGGGATTTCAATATCTTCTTTTAAGAAATCGTGGATTTTAAAGCAAATATAAAGTTTTCGAAGTTAAAACAATCTTACGACAGATTATAATCGAGATAATTGATTTCTACGAATGATATGAACATAATAGTTTTAGAATTTTTTGCAGCACTATTTACTTTTAAAACTACAAATTTATAGTATTTTTATAATGTATAGTATAATATTTTTTGTTTCAAAGCTGTTTGCTAAATTTAATCCAGGAAGAAGAAGTATTTATTAAAATAAGCTAAGCCTTTCCAATTAAAGTTTTATTCAACCAAGTATATTTTGCAGCCAGGAGAGTCATTTCAATTGGCAGAAAATGATAGAGCTGTTTCAAATGATGCGATGAATTATCGAAATACAATTTTCTATTTTTAAGAATATTTATTGTTCATGATAAACTTGAATATTCAACACATGCGATAGTGTACAAAATTTGAGACAAAACAATTGCTAAATCGTGTGTGTCGTAATGATCAAATTTAAAAAATCAAATTTTAATTGTCCTTCCTCTTTCTTACGATCACATCTCATAGTGAATTTCATGCGAAAAAATCTAAATATTAGTCACAAAAATTCTTATTGGCACACAAGGAGTAATATGATTCAAAGCACCTTTGTTTGTATTTAAATTTATTTTGTTCGATTAAATATTTTAAAAAATCTTTATGCGAATCAGTTTAAAATTTTATGAATTTTGGCAGCCACGAGCAAGCTCTTTAATAATGCATCATGTGAAGCACTGAAAATTTACTCTTAGCAAGAATTTATGATTAATGAGACAGAAAAATGTGGAATAATCCAAGTTATTTTTGCATGGAAGTCACACAAAATGAACATTTTATGAGTTTCTGAGAATTATCTTCACACATCAGCAAACGACTGTTATAAAAATCACTGATGGCTTTGTTTAATGAGCTAAACCTTTCTCCAAAAATTCCTGTTTCACATAGCAATTCCAAAAGCATTTGGAATAAATTTTATCAAAGTAAATAGTAGAATTTAAAACATTTTTCGACTCTTGCAATTATTGGTTCATTATAAAAAAATGAAAGAAAATTCCAAGAATTTTAATAATCATTTTGTATATTTTAGTCGAAATAAGCGAGACTTTTAGTGAACTGATGGTACAGTGTTTGCTTCGGGACTCCAAGGTTCCAAGTGCTAGTAAAATCGTCTTTGAATATTTATGTATAAAATACACACAGAAAAGGGGAAAAATTCAAACCCAAAAACAAAAGAAAAGATAATAAACGAATCTTGAAGGAAATGTCATAGAATATTTCGTTTCAATAAGGTTATTCTAAATTTGGCGATAGGTTTGGGTAATGCTTAAGAAATAAGCGTATTTTTGTATTTTTTCACTTTTTTTAATGAATTTTTTATGTTTTGGTAATATAACTACTGATTTTTAACGTTCCTTTCCTCATGCGTTATTTTCATAGTTGAGAGGAATTCGTGAATTAATCATTCAATTCAAGATAATTTCATTGTTTTCCATGACAAAACATGCTTTACTTATGGGAAATAGAGGTATTTATACTTTTGAAAAATAGTTTAATAGAAAAACTTAAGGAAAAGTGAAATTTTAATTTTTATTCAAATATCTTCAAACAGAAGCTTTAAAGCGACGGTTTTGTCTATTCCACACGCATAATGTTTTACCATAATGCATATATATTACGAATGCTGTAATATTTTTGAAGGTAATTCCCTCATGAAGGAATATGAATTCATAAGAAAAATATTCAGTCTAGTATTACATAAATTGTGCTATTTCTTTTCCAAACACAATTTATTCTACGAAGAATCGGTTTTGTATTAACTCAGCAGAAACCAATTTTATCGGTGATAATACATCATTGAAATGTACAGGCAAAAAGATGATAACTAAGAATAGACTCGATATCAACAGAAAGAATCATGTTGCTAAAAATAGCACAAAACGGAAACAAATTCAGTCTTGAAACGAATAACACCTCAAAGAATTGTTGCGTTCCTAATCAAGGGAAAAACTGGCCTTGTTATGCTTCAGCCAGGTATTCTCAATACTACATTACCTTCCGGTAAGAAGATTGTTCTCCCATTTTCTCACACCACTGACTATTTTATGCAGAAAGCTAAAAAGCTTTCATGCTTTTCTTTTTTTGCCTTTCTTTCTATTTTTGTGTCCCATAGAGGCCCCATGTGTCACGTAACTGTGCAGGAAACGCACGTACTTTTGGTCTAGGAAGACCGATATCAAGATATCGGAAATAGCGGATAAGTGAATGAAACAGTTGGAACAAATCTTCTCTGCTCTTTCGAGAGTCAGCTTTCTTAGTAATGGGAACTATTGGAAAAAATATAGGAAAAAACTAATGGTTCCAATTATATAAATATATGTATTCAATGTTGTGTTTATTAACAAAGTTTTTAAGAAACTGAAAATTCTTACAGCAATAATTAATGTATTTGTTTTGATTAGACGAAAATTGGCTTATCTTCCATTTGATTTCCTATAACTATGATAATTTATAAAGTTCGCTATTGTAGAATCGCTGTTTATTTTGATAAGAAAGTTTGATAAGAATTAAGTTAAGAGAAATAACTCATCAATATCGCACCAAGAAATGATAAATATTTTTCTAATTATGAGTTTATTCTACTTAATAATTGAACATGGAAGAATACTCATCTGAAAAGTAAATATTAAAGAAAAATAACTTAAATAGGAATAAAAATGTAAATTCAGTAGCAAAAGAAGAATGAAGTAAATCTTCAGAAAAGTATTTGTCGTAAAAGTAAATTAGAAAAAATAAAGTACATTTGACTCTTTATATATTCTGCTAGAACCAGTTTCAATGATGTAATATAAATTTATAAAGCACTCACGTTTTTAAGATGTTTTACTTAAATTCCTCATGTAAATTCGTTTATGCGAAAATATTTTTTTTAAAACACAAGCTTGTTTTCAAGAAGTTCTATTCAGGCAACTATTAGTAATTTCAGCAATATAATAAAACATATGTTCTTCTTTATAATATTTGGCAAATACAATACTCTACATGTTTGCTGGTTAACAATATATGAATAAAAATAAAAACTGAAAGTAACTCCACATTGGAATACCGAGATGTTAGGAGTACTGTTAAGATTGAGACTCGGATCACGTTGTTGTGATTAGGTTGAATGAAGGTTGCATATGTCCGTTCGTCAATTCCAATGATGAAACCATGTATTTAAAACAACTATTTTATTAAAACATTAAAATCATTTAAAAACACAACCAAAATCTACGTTCACACCACACCTAGCTGAGCGTGGAGATTACTGTAAGTGGAGAGTGCTATTACTGCGATAGAGATGAAATGAATGTCTGAGTCTTTTACGCTCAGACACAAGACAACGCATCCTATGTGACGTCACACTCAGCACACTGCAACTTGAAGTTGAAAATTGAACTCTGCATAACAGAACAAACCACTTGATTTATGCTATTCCAATCCTGAATATGTTTCGCTACTTTGAAGCTTACTTAGCAATTTTATCACAAATCATTTACATGCTTTAAGGAATAATGAAAAAGTATAGGGCACTCCCTATAATTGTTAAATCTCTGGGAACCGGTATCTCAGCATATGTTCAAAGACGTCTGTAATAGTCTAAAGCGAAGATATAAGCATCATCAATGGGCGTCACGAGTTCGAATCCTGATTTAAAGAGCCACAGGTGGACACTTAACACCACAGCATACCCCCGAACTCGGAGCCAAGGTGGCTCCCTGTCGGTTGGTTGGGCAGGTGGACACTGATTAATACTTTTATTTCCATAGTTTAAATTATGGAGAATTCGTTAATAATTGGGGAATCCGTCATGAATTACACTCATAATAAGACTTTATAATAGAAATGAATATCAGTTATATTCCGTGCAATATCGTCCCTGTATAAATACCGCGCTTGAAAGGCGTATTTCTGTATTTGAAACCAACATTTTCGCTATGAAAATTTCAAAGATTGGCAGTTCTCCAGGGAATTTTAAGATTGAACTATCAGAGTACAAGGAGTTACCCGGTCTTTCTCAGGTCAAAATATTTTAAAAAATTAGAAACTGAACTATATTTTATAAAATACAAAAATTTTATTAATGTTATTTTACTGTGAAAATCTTTCTCAATTTTTTTAAATGATTTATAAATTGATAGTACAAAAGGTTTCTTTCATTAATGTAATATCATAGTATAATGTTTTCCATATATTTCTTGCATTATAAGCCAATTTTAGGGGTATATCACTATTTTAGGAAGACTAACCATATGCCTTTCATGGTAATTGGTCATTTTCTTAAATGTCTTTCAAGTATTTACCTCGACCCAACCCAGAAGAGTGAGAGATAGGGACCATTTCTCAATACAGTATTTTTTTGTTATTGAACAATGTTAAAGTCATTTTTAAAATAAAATTTCAACAATTAAAATGCATAAATGATGTTTCATCAAAATTGTTCCAGCCGTTCTAAATAAGCATTTCTACTTATATTATCTGTAATTATCACCATAAACGGTTGATTAAAAAAGATTTAAATCCTTCATATTTTTAGCTCCGACATAAAACCTGAGAGACAATTTTCATTTCAATCCGTCCATTTTTACATGTATTTGGGAAACCTTGCCCTAACCTGACAGATGGTGTAAGGGCTTATTTACCCCAATAGTACTTCATGAGCTACATGCGTACAAAATATTCATCAAAATCGCTCAAGCAGTATCAAGTTTCGTACCAATCGGCCATTGTCTTTGCTCCACCCTACATGAGATAAAAGCACTTTAACAATAAATATATTTATTTATTGATAAAGTGCTCTTATTTAGCCTATGAGAAAAATGTGTATCATGTTACATCAAATTGCATCCAGTCGCATCAAATTTTAATGGCAATCTCCCATTCACAGCTTGCATTTAAACGACTTTGCTCCACCCTAACCTCACAGATTAGGTTCGATTTTATTCAACCCTACAACATTTTTAGTTGGCTATTTAGAAGTATTTTTACCAAAACTCATCAAAATCTCCCTACTATATCCAATAGCATGCCAACGGGTCATGGGTTTGCATGTATTTTGAGGGTTTTGCCACACTCTACTCTGAGGTATTGTCTGGCGTTTATTTACTACTAAAGAACTTTTAGTCAGCCAGTGAGAAATATATTTACTCTGTGTTACCAACATTTCCCTATTCGTATCAAATTTCATGTCAATAGTCCTAATTGCTCGATGTATTTAAACGACTTTACTCCACCCTATACTGAGGGATTGTGTTAGCGTTTATTTACCCATAGAGTATTTTTAATCAGCAACTGAGAAACAAATGTACTACATAATTTCGTCAAAATTGCCCTAAACGTATCCAACAGCATGTCAATCGGCCCAAAAATTTACATGAATTTTTATGATTTTGCCCCACCCATCTCTGAGGAAATGGATTAGCCTTTATTTACCCGTACACTACTTTTAGTCAGCCTATGAGGAATACCACTACCCACTATCGTCAAAATAGTCAGGGCTATATCAAAATTCATGCCAATCGACAAATTAATTAAATGTATTGAAAATAGTTTGCCCAACACTACCCTGGAATATTGCATTAACATTTATGTACACCTATAGTATTTTTAATTGGCTAATTATGTATACCAAATTTCATCAAAATCGCTTAAACAACCGAAATCAGCTAGCGTATTAAAATGTCTCGTCCC
>BGPR01000562.1:247899-272811 GCA_013235015.1 Araneus ventricosus | reverse complement strand
AAAATATTTTATTCTGTGCTGATTTAAATTAAAGCATGTAGTACCAGAAGCAAAATAAAGCTGATTCGTATATATATATATATGATATATTTTTATTGAATGATTTAATTACATTAATTTGATAAATCCTGTGCTCCATAATATGTACCTAATCCAGTACAATTCTATAATCAATATTCTAGTATGATACCGGTTTGATACTGGTTCTGGTTTCATACTGGAACCGGTATCGTACCAGATCCAGTATCATACTGGATCCAGCATCATACCAGTTTATGAAACACCGGTTCCGGTATGATACCGGTTTATGAAACACCGGTTCCGGTATGATACTGGATCCGGTATATTTTTTTTATACCGGAATTTTTTTTTCCCAATAGGGTGACGTCACCAACAATAAAACTGTTGCCAACAAACCAACAAAGAAACCAAAAACAAACACAACCATAGCACCGCGAGACGTTAAACAGCGTTATTTCATTATTAGAGCACTTAAATTTCAGCAATTTTAAATTTAAAAGAATAACTGTCGTTCTAATTTCAAATTTAATAGCTCTAAAATGGTGAAATAAAATTTGCTATCGATTGATATAAAATTTATCTCTCTATGATCAATAGTTCCCGAGAAATTTTAAATTATATTAATCATAAATTTCAAATTAATTTCCGTTTTTTAATAGAAAGTAGTCAATCACGTTAGTGGTATATCATGCCCGTGATATAGTTTGGACGCCACGATGCATATGATTATTTATTGCAATCGTGATGATATAATTTGATAATATTTTTTACCAACGTTTGACGAGCAGAAAGTTCTTTGTTTTGAAAATAGATTTCCTACCTATCTAGATTATATCTAGAAGATTTTCTAGATTTTTTTAGACCAAGAGGTTTTTGAATAAAGAAATATATAAATAAAAAATATATATTTCCTGTCATAAAACATATGTTTATTTTATTTGTTTTCAATCAATGTGAAACATTTCTCTCGCATATACACTATATGCCCAAAAGTATCCGGACACTTGCAGATTTTCACATTGTTTAGAATTTCTCCGGAATGGTTTAACTGACTGTCTTTAAACTTCGGACATGTAAAGAATGGACAATAACTCACATGTTACATTGAAGATTAGGTCCTGAGGGCAATTAGGGGACCGTCTACAAACTGATGAAGACAAAAATGTTTTTGGCCCACCTCGCTTCACAGAATACTGATAACAAGACAAAACTTTCAGAAATGGTAATGTTTAATGTGCATAATATTTACAGGAATTTTCGTAAATTCAGTACAAATAATTGGTATAAAGGTAGATATAAAGATTTTCTTAAAAAATCTCAAGTCGCACCTGTTTTTTGCTTATAACATGCAGAGTTTTCTATTATATAATACGACACTTACAGAAAAGATGAAAATATATTGGAGAAGCATTTTATAAAAATTTGGAAAATATTATTTGAATATTACAGGAATTATGAGCATTTTTAGTAAATAATGTTTTACTGCGCATGCGCGAAACTTAAAGTAATGTTTCTTTCACAACTTTAAAGCCAGATATATAGGACAACTTATATAAAAAAATCAGTTCAATATCATTAGTATTCAGAAAGATATCGTCATTACAACGAGCAGAATTTTAGCTCCTGTCGAAGAGAAGCTAAAAGATTAGGGGTTGTACACAAATTGATATTTTTTTAAACATATCTTTAAATATTTTTATTTAATTGTATAGTGGTTAGAATTTGCTGAATACCCATGAAAACGTATTAATTTACGTGCATAACTTAAATTCCAGCTAATTAGGCACTATAAATAACAAAAAATTTATTACTTTCATTATATTATTTACATGATTATTAACAAGTTACATATTACAATTTACGGCCAAACGATATTTTTAAATATATTTCTTTTATGGCGAAAAGATTTTTTCATCTAATTAATTTATTTTCTTAAAATATTTTAATAATTCTACATATATATTTTTTTATTCGTTACGAATATTAGATGTGTTCATGGGTATTCAGCAAATTCTAACCACTATACAATTTAATATAAATATTTAAAGATATAAGTTTAAAAAATATCAATTTGTGTACAACCCTCATCTTTTAGCTTCTCTTCGACAGGAGCTAAAATTCTGATCGTTGTAATGCCGATATCTTTCTGAATACTAATGATATTGAACTGATTTTTTAATATAAGTTGCCCTATATATCTGGCTTTAAAGTTGTGAAAGAAAAATTACACTATGTTTCGCGCATGCGCAGTAAGACATTATTTACTCAAAATGCTTATAATTCCTGTAATATTTAAATAATCTTTTCCAAATTTTCATAAAGTGCTTCCCTAACATATTGTCATTTTTTCTGTAAGTTTCGTATAATATAATAGAAAACTCTGCATGTTATAAGCAAAAAAAGTTGCGAAAATTTGAGACTTTTTAAGAAACCTTTATATCTTCCCAAATATTTGTGCTGAATTTACGAAAATTCCTGTAAATATTATGCACATTAAACCTTACCATTTCTGAAAGTTTCATCTTGTTATCAGTATTCTGTGAAGCGAGGTGGGCCAATAACGGTTTTGTATTCATCAGTTTGTAGACGGTCCCCTAATTGCCCTCAGGACCTAATCTTCAATGTAAAATGTGTGTTATTGTCTATTCTTTACATGTCCGAAATTTAAAGGCAGTCAGTTAAACCATTCCGGAGATATTCTAAAAAATGTGAAATTCTGCAAGTGTCCGGATACTTTTGGGCATATAGTGTATATCTATTTAAACACGTCAAGTTTTACGGCAAATCTCTCGAATGAAGAGGCAATTTGCATCCGTCATACCATGACGGGTGATTTTCTAGTTTACTAATAATGGTACAACAAAGGCTCATCGGAACTTCCCCGCTGCACTGCTCATACACATATATTTTTAATGCTTCGGATTTCTTGTTAGACATTAAACGAAGTACTATTCTTGAAAGCGACAATGGTCCGCTTTTTTTTAAAGCAAAATTGTGGTTTTAGGATTCTTATCATTGCGTAGAATTTTTTTAAATGCACTTACTATATACTTCTTGCTAACGGTAACTCATTTGTTTGCTGTCTAATTTTACTTCTTGTCAGCAGTGATTAACCCGTTGCTTCTCTTGGGCACCATTCTAGACAGTGTACCATTTTGACGTTCCTTGAGTTAGTTTTAGTTATTTTTTAATTATAGTATAGTTATAAAAGTAGTAGCAGTATAGTTATTTTTTAAAAAAACTAGATTTAAAAAGCCGAGATTAATGTTTCGGAAAAAAAATCAACTTATACATTGTATACTTTTTACTTCTCGAAGCAATAAAATGCGCTTTTATATTTAGTAAACAATTGTACATCTAACTATTTCCCAAGTGCAAAGGATAAAAATATCATTTTCTCAGTATTTCAAAGTAACGTAATGGCCTATGTGTTTCTAGGTTGAAATAATTCCTAATCGAAAGGATAAAAGAAAGGTTTATCCTACAACTTTACCTGAAAAATGAGGAACATAAACATTGAGCTCATGAACTCAAAATCTTATTTTTGAAAAAATGTTTTGCAAAGTTAGATCGGATCACAAAGCAAAAAAGATGAAAATAACGACTGCTCCAAATCCAAGTAATGCCTTCTTTTCAGTCAGTAAAGCATTTTATTTTTTTATTGTTTAAAATTAACCATTCAATTTCGAATCAAGCTCTTTTTATTTATTTTCCCTGGAAAGTACTGTAGAAAAATAATCTGGGTATGAAATTAGGCCTCATTTGAAATATTCTCCGATGGGAAAACGGAAACAGTTATGCACGAAATTTCAATAATATATCTGATTTATTATGAACCGTTGAATATTTAAAAACACTGCAAACAAGTGTATGATTACTTGATAGTTCTGTGTTTTAAGTGGAACACATTTTTTGTATATTTTCAAACTGATTTATTACGAAAACTGAAATCCTATTACGAATTACAATATAAATGACACCGTTCGATATGGAAACTGATTATTTTCTGAACAATAACTTTCTTTCCAATTTTAAGGAAATGATTACTTTTAGTTGTCAACAATCAGGTGTTCATGGCAGAAAACAATTCCTTTATGTTCATGTAATTTACTCGATAATGAAGAACGTCCTGGCATTAGGAGAAGGTACTGGTCCAGAACCATTTAGCTAAAGAAAATCGGCTTTTCACTACAGATGCAGTTTGAAGTATCATCGACATGCCAAATGTGAATGTTACAGTTATAGCCCTTAGCCAGAGACCAGGTTGGACAGTATGATGCCGTATTTTCATAGAATTATCAGATGACATATGAATCTTACCTCCTTATATTTCACTTTCTAAGTTATCATATACTCTGTTGAGTACAACACCGAAAACCTGTAATAAAATTTGACGAAATTTATTAAAAATAATTTATTTTATTCTTATAGTTTTGAAAATCCTCTGTTAACTTAAGCATCAAATTTCTTTCATCCGCTTTCATTCTACTAACAAAGATTTTGTGAATTTTAATTTTTATTACCTTTTAGTTATACATTTTTTCAGCAGTTCAAATGTTTGATAGTTTCTAATATCGAAAATAAAACTTCACGAACTAAAAATATTTTAAGACAATATAAATCTTTTAAAAGATGTTTCATTAAAGATTGAGATTAATTTTTCTGTCTGTATCATTTAATTTTATAAGATTTAATGCACAAAGTGTCTTGGGTTATTTCCTCAAACTCAGTAACTTGTATTTTTCCATTATAATTTCTATCATTTTTCTATTCATGACTGTTCTTCTATAGCTCATGTCTACTAACAATCTATATGAAAAAAAAAACAATTCTCTGTCTTAAAATTAGGTGTGGATCAATGACAGATTCAACTTTTTCAAAAGTAATTTTTCCAGTTTTAACCAACTTCCCACTTCAGCAAAATATCTTATATAGCGGTAAGATTTTTTGCACGAAGTGATTTAATATTTCTCGATTCACAGGTATTAAAAAGTGAAATATACAACCACAGTTATGTAATATTTGAATTCATATGAAATATTACAAAGATGTTGTCCTATATCTTCAAATGCCAATATCAGTGACTATGCGCATCAAGATAATATGATGAATCCTGTTATTACATCACCTTTTCTTAAAAACTTTTTATATAAATTAAATATTATGTGTAATTTAAATTTCATAATACACATTGAAAACAAATCCCGTTTTAAATAAGATTACTAAAAAGTTAAGCATTGCATGATATTTGAAAGAAACTAAAATTTCCATAGTTGATTCAAAAGGTTTTGGAACTTGTCGATACTATTCGACGCGTCTCAACTCTATAGATTCTTTCAACAATATCCGATAAGGCGATATCAATTCAGAGTTGGAATCGTGTGTGCAACAAAGTTACACTTCCAATATGATTCTGACTATTGAATGGGATTTGTATTTATTCTCGGATAGGTTTTTCGTACTCAAAAAAGGAAACACATTCTGTCGATTTCTGAAAAGGTGTTCAAGGTTCATAGTAGAAAATCCTGTGAATGGTTCCGTATTTATTTCAGTCAGTGATGCCTTTTCAAGCGTTCCTGAATTTATCGTATTTCTCTTTGTGATTTTTTCTGAAACTAATTTCATTTCTGCTGATAAAATTAAAACCAAATAATAAACCGAGACAATTGATATTATAATCATAAAATTTTCCTCATTGTAGAATAATATGATTTTTTGTTCCTTCCTCAATATTATTTCTGTTTTTCTGAAGAAATTTATAAAAAAAACTTGCGACATCTTGTATGAAACGTTAAGATAAACTGATTTTAAAAGCAAAGTCTTTTTATAACGAAACACAGTTTCAGATGAAATAACATATACAAGTCGCTCTTTCTGGTATTTTTGAAGAGGACTTCATCTTTACGTGAATGAATATACACTGAAGAATCAAATCGTTATGACCACCTGTCAAAAGCCTTGTTGTTTGACCTTTAACGCGCGTATCAGATTCACCGCTTATGGGACGGACTCCACAAGTTTCCGGAGGCATGAAGAACGTATTAAGCATTGTAGCAGTTACAATTCACTGCCTTCTCCTTTTTATGGTAGGTGGCGCTACTAGAGCCATCCGGGTTTTTCCCATGGTGCCTCTCTCTTTTCTTTTCTGTGTACTTGTCTTGTGTTGTTGTTCTCTGTCTTGCGTCTTGTACCTTTTAATGTACTGTGTCGTGGAACTTAGCCATCTAATGAAAATGGTTCCTGAAATTGAGTTAATTCTTCAACAGTGGCATTCCATATAAACATGAGTCTCGTCCCTCTACAGCAGGGGTTCCCAACCTTTATTCCCTCGAGTACCCCTTGCTTAATCTTTAAATTTTCGCGTACCTCCATCTGTCGTATCCTCCCCACCACCAACCATCCGTCTATGCAAAAAAGTTTTTATCGATAATGTTAAGTTCTTGGGTTTACTTAAGAGTCAAATGACTCGAATTAATAATATTTGCTGGACTTATTTTTTATTTTATATTTTACTGCATTATTACAGTAGCATTAGTTAGACGCCAAAACAAATTAAATCATTACTGTAATAATTTCGCATTAACTTATAAGGATGGCTACAAATTACACTATGTAATAATCAACTTTTCAAGTGGTATAGTTATTAAATAGTAAGTCTTAACTTGGGCAAACAAAATTCTATAACTTTTTTAATTCCTTACGTTTTCTTGTTTCCGCCATAACCAACTTTGAATTCGCGTACCCCTAACTAGTCCATCGCGTTCCCCAGGGGTACGCGTACCACAGGTTGGGAACCTCTGCTCTACAGCATTACTCAAGCCCAGGTCTAGCAGATAGCATAAATTAAGCGGCGGTGGATTGTCAGCTTCGAGGAACCTTACTTTAACATCTAACGACTGCAGGATTGGATTAATATTCAGTTGGTTTAGCATCCAGAATAGCATATGGAATAGCTCCTGAAACCACGTGGACTCCAACTTGACCAATACCAATCGAGAATGTTTCGTTATACGGCACGCTAAGAAAATTTAATTTGAACACATAGAAGTATATCAGAAAGTTGAGTGGAGAACACTCCATATTTTTATTTTAAAAGCGTGTTGATATAAATATTTGAATATGATAGAAAATCACGTGTTCAACATCAAGTATTTGCTACTGAATGCCGATGTTCAATGTTATTGTGGTAGCTCAAAGTGGATGTCAAATACTCATATTACAAATTTAACCCATTTCTTACAATTTTTGTAATTTATATTTATTTTCGATATACCTTTCATACAATTTCACCGGGGGATACCATGAGAGTGTATGAGAAGCCACCGGATAAGTAAAAGGTTCTCGTTTCTACTGGGAGTATAGTAATGGTGGGACTAAGTTACCCTCTGCTGATGAATATACGTTGTTCCTTCGTCGCGCAGCTGGCGATGGTCGTTAATACTCCGACCTCAATATCCGAGCTGTCGCGGCGATCGTTCTTCAGTTGATCTTCTTACGTGTATTAATTGATATACTTTATTTTGTTACATTTGTTTTAACAGAATGCCCGTTACCATCATATTTAACATACACTGCCCGTATTTCAATTAATCAAATAGGTGTATGATAAAGTAAGCATTCCATTTATTATACCACTTATTTAATAACTGCCATCATGTATTATATTTTAGTTGTTACTTTACATTTTGAACGCTACGTTATTACTGAGACAACAGAGTCTTTAAAGAACATAAATAAATGACTCCACATTTTTTTTCAAAAACTTGCACTTAAGTATGCATATTGAAATAGGATATCAATTTTTATAAATAACAATAAACATTTTATTTCTCGATCATTTACGATAGATTTTTATTTAAATGACTAATAAAAGTATAACTAAAATTACGAAAGTGTAACTTCTGGGCCTACGTCTAGGTCAAGTTAACTTCATAGCATTGATAGAGTCGAGATTTATATAGTTTCTGAGGTAGTCAGTACATAGAACTATTGACACTCAAGTGCTACATGTTAACCTGTACGATTCTACCCTATTCGGCTCCCCGATCTATCGTACCTGCATTCACATAAATCAGAAGTATACCATTGTGAGTAACTGGTGACAAATTCAAAGCAATACTATTCGTTAATAAAATAACAAATTTAAGGAAATAACAATTAAATTAAAATACTAAATCATAAAATCATTATACAGCTAGCTAATCAAATGATACAAACAAGGAAGAGCAGAGCAATCAGTCCTTAAATACTGTAACAGGCTCGTCGCTATTGGTCGATAGGTGATATCACAAAGAGGGCGGACCGATCTGCATGAAATCACAATTCAGGATATTGCCAGATGCCGCGAGGATGCCACAAAAGCAATCATATATGTTTTTCTGTTTACATAAACGAGTTATATGTGTGTATATACGAGGGTAATCAAAGAAACACAAAATATTTTCCGCCTGATAATATTTGCTCCTCAAATATCGAAAAACATTTTGTCGATATTTATCACTTCTCCTATCTAAACGCTCAGTAGTCTGACCATCCAAACAACTGACAGTTTTGGAGCAGTCGAGAATATCAGCGTTTCTTCCGAAATTCTTCACCGCTAGTTCTCTCTCGTACAATTTCCGTTGCTTCGATATGTGTCCTTTCTAGCCAGAAATGTGTGTACTTCCTGACCAGATGACACACAATGTCCTTGAAGGACAGAAATAAAAGCGAGTGTGGAAAAGAAAAGTCAGAGGAAAATATTTTGGTAGCTTACGTGAGTGACATGGCAATACCAAAATAGAAAAAGAAGAATGAACCTCAGTTTTTCTGGAAGATACTTATAAGAGAGATAGCAGAATAACGCCAGGAAAATATTTTTTCCCAAGATAGAGCGCCAGCAATCTTTTGTAATATCCGAATTCCAAATACGATATTTTTTGGCACTGTAATGCTTCTAGGAACAGACTCTTATTATGAGCTTTTCATGTGATTTATATTATCAATCCATGCTTTTCACTTGTCGTTAATAAATATAGCTTGTTCTTATAACTTCTTATCTTGTATTAAAGGATTTAGAATTTTATCAAGGAGGCATTATATAACGATTAAATGTATTTCATTTAGTTTCAAACTAGAATATGTTTTTCCATTAAAGATGTGTTTCAGATGGAGTGATTACTTTTCTAGTAGCCATAAGAGAAGATTTAAACAGTGTGAAAGGAACACAATGCCATTAAATTGTTTTACAAAATATATTTTATTTGTATTCTTTATCTTAAACTATATAATTAATAGAATCTTAAATTAAACATTTTATTTTTTAAGAGTGAGCATTAGAGTTGATTCTTGGAATCTGAGATAATGTTTAACTGCCATATAGTAGTTCATCAACCAATTAAAATAACAACAGATGCAAAGGACAATAACAAAAAATACATTTATCAACTAAATAAAATATGAAAATAAAATTATTAAATTAAATAAATATGTAAACGTGAAATATAAAATTAATGTTTCAATTGGGAATTCCTTTTTTATTTGTAAAATTTCGGAAATATGCATTAAATGATTAAATTAGTTCTTAAACGGTAGAAACATCTAGGCAAAATTTATGCAAAAATAACAATTATATAAATTTTAAATTTATCACCAGTTTGAAAAATTACTGCAGAAATTTTTATACGGAACCTTTTATGATTCCAGAAATTCTTAAGATGTAATGGGATTAAATAAATATTTTTCTACTATTTTTATGTAAGAAATAGTAATAAAGAACAAAATGAATTTTGTTCCAGAATTTTGTTTGTTTATTTCCAGTATAATAAATTTTTTGCATTTCTTTTAGAAATTAATTTTCAAATGTGGAAAACTGTATATGTTTTTGAAAGGCACAATTATAATAATAATGCTATAACATGAAAAAAAGACTCATCATGCTTTATTAATAAACAGGCTATGTAAAAGAATTCACATTGAAGGTGTCATGAAACAAAAGAAATACTAAACTTTCATTTCCAGTTTTCTATATTTTTGATAGGAAAACTAATAATTTCTCTCAAAATTCATAGAAAAAATGCTGCTCGGATAATGGTTAATAACGTCATATTACTCTGCGTAGTTAATTTAACTCGAGAAAAATATAATGTCATTTTTTAAACATCATTAATTAGGCATTCGGCAATTAATAATTCTAGCAAAAATAAAAATTCCTAGATGCTTAATTGTTTTTCTTCAGAAAACTGAATTTTATTGCTGCCTGTGAATTGTTTTGATGATTTAGGGTATAGTTTTTAATTCACTTAAAAATTGATGTTTTTAATTTTTATCCTGCTCAAGATTATTCTTTCAAATAAATAATTCGCATACCATCAGAAAATATTCCAGGAAAGTTACTTTTACCTTATATTTAAATGAACTTAAAATTAAACTTTTTTATAAATTTTGTCTCTGAAAATGAGAAATTTTTAGTTCTACTTTTTGTATGATCAAATAATGACAAAGTTTCATTTGTCTGTTAGAAAAATATCTTTTCGAGCCACATATAGATATGTTTAAAAAGCCTTTCGAGACCTGTATTATTAATTTAAAGCAATGGAAAATACATTTTAAATAAATTGAAAATAATATTTAAAAAAATTAAAAGCTTTATTTGGTTGGGAGCATATTTTTTCCAGTCATTTTGACTCATTAAATTCTACGAATCATAGCCGATGCTGGTTATTTTTGTTCACTCAATTACAAAATCTTCAATCGGAATTTTTAAAACATAAACTTGGCAATTTTTTTTCCAGATGGTGCATTTAATAACTTTCTTTGTTGTATATCTCTATGGTATTTGTAAAAAAAATATTTGTAAAAAAATGAAATTTGTAACTAAACCAAAGATAATTATGAGAAAGTCTAAATGAAACGGAATTTTTAAAAGTGCATGTTTTATAGATTCCTACACAAATAATTACTTTAAGAATGAGAATATATGAATAAAGGTCTACATGAAAAGAATACACTTTAAGCTTTATATGATAAATCATAGTTAGAGATAAATGTCTTTACTTTGATTTGGAAAGAAATTTTTAAATTTATTTTTAAATACCCTACAGTTATTTGGTAATAAATGATTTCGACATATCATTAATTTTCGTAATCTACTAAATAAATAATTTCAAAAGTTTCAAAATATATAAATGTATTAATTAAAAAGAATAACATTAATTATGATAGTTTCAATTTTCAGCCATCTTACAGATAATTATATAAAATAATTTTGCTCATTTTCACAGGAAATATTTTAATTCACTAGAAAGAGTTTTTCATTAAGCTTGTAATTTAGAATATTTTTTGTATAAATTCTTATCTTATTCAGATCACTCTTAAATTAAACTGCAATTTTATTGAATGATATCTGAATACTTGCTAATTTTTCTATAACAATTTTTTTTATCAAATGTTCTTAAGATCTTCATTAGTAATAATTTATTACGATAGTTACCCAAATATTTTCTACTTTGTTATTGTTTAACTACTGTCTGAAGGATAATTTAAGATCCTTATTAGATATTTAAATAAACAAATCTCATAATAAATTTAAAATAGTAGGCAATATTTTATAATAAATTCTTCTCATTTAGCTTCAAGTCAAAGTAAAACATTTGGAAAAAAACCATTAAAAGTAGAATTATAAAAAACACAACATTTATTTGATACGTACATTTATTTGTTAAGACTAACCTTAGCTTATAAATTCTACAGAGGTTTCAATATCATTTTAACCCTTAGACTACCAACGGGTTACGTATGTACCATGTATAGTGTAAAATTGGTAGTTTAATAGTTAAGTAGCTCAGCGATGAAATTTTGCTGACAAGCAGAGATTATTATCGGATAATTGCGCTGAAACATCACATTCCTAAGGATAATGAATGCAATGAGTTTTAAGAGATCTATCGCCTTAAGCAGATGAATAAAATTGCAGAATTCTGGAAAAGACGTTTTCTTCTATACATTCTTCGGAATAGTAAAGCAGAAAAAATCCGATATAATTGAATAAAATTTTATACAGTAGTAATATTCAAAAGGAACAAAAATAAAATTTGGTAAAGTATTTGTAAGCTTCGAAATATTTAAAGACACATCTGTTTCTCAAGAAGCCAACCTCTAGAAAAGTGTTAATTGTGAAAGTATTATAAGTAAGAAAGTATTATGTGTAAAAGTTTTTTGAAACTTCAGCATACTGAATTCAAATTGTTGAAAGTTTTGCCATAATAAAGACACAATGAATATTAAACAGTCATCGAGAACTTGAGTAATATACAAATCCAACGGTAAAAAATTCAGTGAAGGAAAGCTGAAGTAATTAAATATTTCTCTTTGTTTTGATGCCGTTTGTATATATATTCAGAAACTTCATGATTCGGTTAATGAGTTATTATGATGACTTTTCTTCTTCCTTTTCTTTATTAATATGTCTCGTAATATTGTGCATTTTCACAGAAGAAGATGGAAATTTTACCGAATGCCTAGAAGTAAATATTCAGTTTTCATTTACGAAGCACCGAAATAGATTTGATACTTAATTACAATGAAATCACGAATCTTATTGTTATAATGCCCACTCCATTTGAATGAGATGTTGTTTTTCATGCTTCTATTGCTCCAATATTTTAGAATTAGAAAGATAAATTTCACGAAAAATTATCTTTCCTGTATTCTCAGTTTTTAACTTTTTTGTGAATATATATATATATATATATATATTTAAATTAATTATAAATAAGTTCTAACTTTAACACATAAAAAATAAAATCCATTAATTCCAATTAAATTTCAACAGAATGGCCATCTATTATTAATTTTTGGAAGCTGAATAAATATATATGTCACTAAATAATTTAGAATCTATTCCCACTTGAGTCCGACTGAATGATGCCAAACTGGGACCAAGAAGCTAAATATTACGTAATAATACAGGGTGTCCCATAAAGATCCGTACAACTTGAAACTTTTATTTAAAAAAACTACAGCAAAAAATTTTGCAGTTATGAACACAACTCAAACACTTTTTTTATCGTTTGTTTTCGGTTATAGAGGACGTTGAATGACACAAATAAAGACTGATTTATTAAAAATGGTGTCTCCTGAGAAGAAAGCGCAATGTGTTCTGGGTTATGTCATGTTCCTCTGGGGTTTCGTGAAAGATGTTGGGTACCGAACAAAAGTTTGCAATGTTGTGGCATTGAAGGAAAGGATCCAAGCCGCTATAGAAACTGTTGATCAAGGCATGTTCCTGGATGAAATTAGAACATCGAATTCACTTCATTCGTGCTACGAAGAGATCTCATGTGGAACTTTATTAAGAAGGTAAAAAAGCCTTTTTCTGTTGCTCTGTTCATAGCTGTAAAAATTTTGTTGTAGAACTTTTTTTAATTAAAAGTTTGAAGTTGTACGGATATTTTTGGGACACCCTGTACTATTCGCAATGTAAAGTCTAGTTGTTCTGTCATATTCATAGGCTTAATTCATCGTATTAAAACGTGTCAAAGAGGCGTAAAACTTTTCTGATTATGATTAGAAACGGGCAATAAAAATATTACTGAGTATAAAAGTGTTCTGAGATCATGCATTGATTTCAGATTGTTTTATTCTACATTAAACTTGGAACAAATCCTGTAACGAGAATTGTCTTTGCTTATTTTTTAAATATTCTTGTTATTGATTTATCACGGCACCCCTCATAAATGTTTCTATTTGTTTAAACTACATTACGATGCGAGTCGTCTAGCAAAGATAACGATTATATTATTAAACTTGCATAAAAGTAAGAAGTAATTTTTGAAATCTATCGATTTTAACGATTTTGCATCTTCTTGAGTTTGAATTATTCAAATCTTATTGCTCATCCATTTACTAAATTTATTTATAGTTATTATAATATGTAACGCTGAATAATAATGATTTACGCATCTGGTTGAATCTAATTTCCTTAAAACATTAAATAGAAATAATAAGTGAACTAGAAGAGTTGTTTTAAAAAGAATAACCGTTTTAATCCGAAATCACCCTATATTTATAAAAAACATAATTATATTTTACAATTATTTTACCACAATTATCTGAAATTTAAAATAATAATTTATAGCCAAACGTTAAAGTCATTATCTACTAAACTTAAATTCTCAAACTTATTTTAACCACAAATGACAATAACTCTCCACATATTTCTTAATCTAAGCCTACGAACAATATTTCTCCCATGAAACTAAGTTACCCAATTTAGTGAGTAAAAGTTCTCGAAGTCAAACGTTTTCGCCAAGTATTAGATAAAATTCTCCCATAATCCCTATTTATAGCATATTAGTTTCTTGGAAACATTTTGTAATCTTATCAAGAATATAAGCCTGAAAATGATGATATCATAAATAATCTTCTTATTACGAGCTGTTGATACCTGAAGTATTTGAACTTTAATAAGCTGATAAAGGTATTGATTTTGCAACGTTATAAGAACTAGAGACTCATATTTTTCGCTTGGTTTAATCTAAATCCTGTCATGAATTGAGATTATTCGGGAACTAATTAGTTCTTAACAATTTTTATTTTTCGCAAAATAAGCTTGTTGCATCAGAAAGCATTCTTTCACGTTCCTTCATTTGTTTAAAAGTATTTTTTTTGTCTAATCATGAAAATTGATTTCAATCTAAGTGTTGGAATCGTGAAGTTATTAGTATACAACTGAATGTTTTCATGTAAGACATATTGAGCACTGGTGAAAAAAAATTGTTTTAATATGAATAACCTATAGTCTAATTTCGTACTTGTTAGGCAATTTCAGTACGACTTTGAAGTATAAGTAGTTTTGATTCTAAAATGTTAGTGAATGAAAAAAGAGACTGATTTGTGACGTAAAACTTCGAAATGTCCCCAAAATATTATGGGCATAAGCTTTCTTTTATGTATCACCCTGTAAACTTGAAAATCATTTGTTAGAAAACAGATTCGAATTCCCTTTTGCTGCACCGCAACGTAAAATCCTTACCATATGCTGTGATATAAAATTCAATACATCAGATTATCTGAAAATTATTACACTAAATTTATTTTGGAAGAACAGGAATATTAGCTTGACTCAGGCAATGAAATAAAACCCTCTACAACACTTCATAAAAGAGAAAAATGGTTTCATTATTTTAATCAAACACATTTGCAGCTAAATCTTTCAAAAATGAAATTGTCATTCAGTGTATGACATGTTATTCGAAAAATTCCATTCTTTTATATGATTCCATTGATATTTCAAAAAAAGAATAAACATAATGGCTGAACTGCCACCTGTGAGACTATCCTTTATCTCCCTTTTCGAAACCACTTATAGTCCAGGCAACGAAGGAAAAATAGGGCAAAAAAATGGTGTAGTTTTGAAATTTGGCACAGTTGTAGGGATTAGTGCCCTAAACAACATACTAAAAGTCCCCGACCGTGGGGGTTACGCGGGGGGGTACAGGGGGGTTTAAAGGGGGGCTTTTTCAGTTTTTCTTAAATATTTCGAAAACTATGGGTTATAGAGAAAAAATCTCAATTACAAAAATAAACTACATTACATTCCCTACAAGAAAAGACCTACATCTTTATTTTAGCATCAATAGTTAAGAAGATATAGGGAGTTGAAAAAGTGAGAATTTTTGAAATTCCTTATTGTAATGGTAAAATCAATTAAAAATGCCGAAGTAACAACCTTCAGAAGCACCTCATGCCTATGTAATAATTTTGTAAAGGTAGTATTGTATGTGTTGAGAATAGTGGTGGCGTCGGGACGGGGGGGGGGGGCACAAATATATTTGATGAACAGTCGTGATCCCTTCCTCCCCTCAATCCGTTTCTCTCCATAAGATCAATTCTAGTAGAGTCAACGAAGGAAAAATAGAAAAATAAATGGTGTAGTTTTGAACTTTGGCACAGTTGTAGGGAATAGTGCCCTAAACAACATATTAAAAGTCCCCGACGGTGGGGGTTACGCCGGGGGTACAGGGGGGTTTAAAGGGGGCGTTTTCAGTTTTTCTGAAATATCTCGAAAACTATGGGTTCTAGCGAAAAATACTCAATTACAAAATTAAACTACATTAAATTTCCTACAAAAACAGTCCTTCATTTTTTCTTAGGATGAATGGCTTAGAATATATAGAGAGAATTACAATAAGTGGTTGAAAAAGCTAGCTTCATTTTTAAGAAAGAAAGTTTTTATTTCAAATTGGCGGCTATCTATTATAACATTATATCTATAACATAATATTATATATATATATATATATAATTATACATACCTACATAAAAATATGCATAAACACTTTTGACACTTGTTCGTAATTAAATTTCATTCGATTCTTCTACTGCTCGATCGAGTTCGAACTCCTCTTCTAGAGGTTAGCACAAATACCATGACAGCACATAAGCACTTACTTTTAAAATCAAATTCAAGTTGGGATGAACGCAAACAGGGGGTAGAACTTGATGTTAAAGGCTGCCCATCTAAAACAGCTATTCTCAAGTCTCTTGTAATTGATTGAGGTCTCGTGTATTTTTTCCTGCAAGAAGCATGAAGAACAATCTTTTTCTGTCCTCTGAATAGTTCGTGCTTCCCATCTTTTCTTGCAATACTTGCCTTAATCAACCCATCTATTCCTTTTTCACCTACACCACACTTATCAGTCACAACATAATCTTCACATAATGTACACTTTTCAGCCATTGCATCATACTGTGTATCTATAAATAATGTTAATATAACGCACGAGCACTAACACACACAGGAAACGTCTGTATTCGTTTGTTCTACTAAAACTGTTATTCCAGTATTCGCCCAGAGTTATACATTCTAGTAAAATCTGGAATTCCCCAACACATTTTTACAGTCAGTGATATGTTGACTAGGTGTTGAAAAACATATGTTGTGAATGTGGAAAAAATGAATGTTGCGAGCTTTTATGTTAAACTCATCATATTTATGTATATTTAGATTATATTGTCTTAATATACTCACATTTGGAGCGTTTACAGAACCAAGCGACTGAGTAGAAATTATCTTGTGGAGGGGAACGGATGTGAGGGGAGGAAGTGATGACGACAGTTCATCAAATATATTTGTGCCCCTCGCCCTGATACCCACTACCTACTATTCTCAACACATACAATACTACCTTTATAAAATTATTATATAGACATGAGGTGCTTCTGATGGTTGTTACTTCGACATTTTTTATTCATTTTACCACTTCTATAAGGAATTTCAGAAATACTCACTTTTTCAACTCCCCATATATTCTAAACTATCGATGCTAAAATAAAGATGTAGGGCTTTTTTGTAGGAAATTTAATGGACTTTATTTTTGTAATTGAGTATTTTTCGCTAGAACCCAGTTTTCGAGATATTTAAGAAAAACTGAAAAAGCCTCCCTTTAACCCCCCCTGTACCCCCGGAGTAACCCCCACGGTCGGGCACTTTTAGTATGTTGTTTAGAGGACTATTCCCTACAACTGTGCCAAATTTCAAAACTACACCATTTATTTTTCTATTTTCCCTTCGTTGACTCGACCAGAATTGATCTTATGGAGAGAAGCGGATAGAGGGGAGGAAGGGATCACGACTGTTCATCAAATATATTTGTGCCCCCCCAACCCCACACTACCACTATTCTCAACACATACAATACTGCCTTTATAAAATTATTACATAGGCATGAGGTGCTTCTGAAGGTTGTTACTTCGGCATTTTTAATTGATTTTACCATTACAATAAGGAATTTCAAAAATTCTCACTTTTTCAACTCCCTATATCTTCTTAACTATTGATGCTAAAATAAATATGTAGGTCTTTTCTTGTAGGGAATGTAATGTAGTTTAATTTTGTAACTGAGATTTTTTCTCTAGACCACATAGTTTTCGAGATATTTAAGAAAAACTGAAAAAGCCCCCCTTTAAACCCCCCTGTACCCCCCGCGCAACCCCCACGGGCGGGGACTTTTAGTATGTTGTTTAGGACACTATCCCCAACAACTGTGCCAAATTTCAAAACTACACCATTTTTTTTCTATTCGTCGATTTTTGGCCTTCGTTGACTGGACTATTAAGTGCTTCTTCTTTGGTTCCTAGGATGTACAGCCAGATATTGCAATGGACATAAATGTAATTATCTAAGTGTTTTAACCTTTATCGCTAAATTTAAGGCAAATAGTGTTTAGAAACACATTTTATTTTCTTACTAAAAATTAGAATATATTTGGCTTTATTTTTTTCTGTACTTTAATGTTTAATCCATAATTCATTATTACAAATATTAAAGGATCTGGCAATAAATTAGTTCTAAAATTTTCTACCAGATAGCAACATTCTTATGGAATCAAAATTTTCTTAAATCAATCCAAAAATTAAGGTATCTTGTGATAATTAATTGTTTTTTCTCTTTGTAAACCGTTTTGTGACGTCACAGTTTCGGGAATCGAGAATAATCAAACGTACATTTTGGGCGTTTTGTTTTTAGTATTAATATGCACAATAAATCTTTTTGTACTAAATTAATAACGCTCTACAACTTTGCAATTGACATTTTCCCACTATTTTTAACCGTTTTCGAGATAGGAACGCCATCTCCGGAGTTTGCCATCAGGTGGCGCTGTAAGGGATCTCATCGTATAAGACACTGCTTTCATGACTATACTTGTCATAGTCCTGAAGTTAAGCAGGGGTGGCCCTTATTTAAGTGGGGCATCCTGTATATAAGCTTTATTTTTAATCTAATTCTTCAAATGTCTTTCGAAATAACTACAATATTCTACACTTTTGTAAAAGAAACTTACTGAGTAATGTCATGGACTGCATCAAACCCCAGATTTTATTTTTATTTAAGAAAATGACTTTTTCAGTGATTTACGTGGGGCAAATAATTGTCTTCGTATTTAAGCTCTTAGTTGGTGTGATAGACTTCCAGAATTGTTTTTTATAATCAGAATTAGGGAAAAGTGCCATTATTTGGTTTACTAAGATAAACTCTTTCTTCAAAAGCTTTTATGAATAAAATTCATTAAATCAACTTGAAGAATGTAATTCAAATTCCCAAAATGAAAGTCCTCGCAAACAGCTTTGCCATATAATTTAAGTCAAAAATATGCATAGTATCAGAGCAAAGTTTCACTATTTTATGAAATCAGTTCTTAAGAGAAATTCATTGAAGAATTCAGATTTAATGATATTTTTTCCCAAAATGAGAATCTTTTTCATTAGAATCTGATTGCTAATAACATACTTTTATTCCATAGAAATATCTCCTTTAATTACCGTGGTATCAAAATATGCTGTTCAGAACGTGAAACTCATTTGAATTGAACAATTCAATTTGAATTCCCACTTCCTTTGAAGAAATAATTCAATCCGCATATTGCTAGATCCACTTTACTTAATTTTTCTTTAATGGAATCATAAAATCGAAACAATAGAATCTAATTATTTTAACCTTTCTGATAGTTAAAGATTAGGATATTATTTATCATATTTCTTTACTAAAAATTTCAAATAGGTATAGATAAAAAAAATCATACTTATAATTAAAATGAAATATCTACATTTCAAATTTAATTTTTGATTCAGCAAAAGCAAAGAATTTTGAAATAATTTAAATCTTTTATACAGTGCATTGCAAATACAGCTGTAAAAATATATTTATCGTATTTATTCAAATTTATTCTGATTAAAAAGTTCTATTTTATAATATATGGAATCATGTGCTTCATTTGCAAGAGAGATAGTCTTGAAATTTTAACTCCAATAAAAATATGGAAACAAATGACAAATTTCAATTCTTATATTTATATAACTACCTTTGTTATCACTATATATATTCTTAGATTTTCATTTAATGACTTACGAAGGAGTATATTTGAAAATACTGTTATGAAATGTGAGATAATTTTATTTTTAAGTGTAGAAAATTGTTAGCTTCTTTATTTTTTTTATTCATGTGGTATTGAGTCAAGAAAAGTTATTATTTTATTTTGACAGGTATTGCGATGCAATGTTTGAATTTCATTCTTTATAAGTTTTATAGCTTTTAAAATTGCCTTTTCAATACTTCCCGAATAAAAATAAAGATTCTTCTGTGTTTTCACAAATTATTTACCTTGAAAAAATTCACATCTACATGTAAAAATACACGCATGTAAAAATAGCATTCTAACTTTCTAAAGAAATATGAATTTTTTAAATTCATTATATTTGTTTCGTGTCAGACGACTGTTTAAGCTTCTAGAAAGTTTATATTATTTATTTTGATACTTTAAGTTAATTTATGTTTGAAATATAATTTTGGAGAACGATGTTCATTCTAATTGGTGCGTTGCTGCAGTAATTGAGTTCTTATTTTCCTAATTGTGTTGGACATGCATATTGTGTTTTCATGCGCCTTTTTGTCAGATTAATAAGTTTAATATCTTATCATATTTAATGTTCTTTACATTGAGTTTTATGAACAATATAGCACAATTTGCAATTCGAAATATAAAAAGTAATATGGTAATACTTTTCAGATTTTAATAACGATTCTTCTTCTTTTTTTTATAGGAAGATATGTAGAAAAAAGAATTTTTTATGTCCGTAAAGAGAGGTAAAAAAAAACTAGTTATTATATCCCAGAAAAAAACTGCTTCATTAAAAGAAATTATTCGTCTAATTTAAGCAATGTCCACATTTTTATCTTGTATATCTGAAAGAAAATATCAAATACTCTGAACATATTTAAATCAGAAATTTCCACAAGAATCATTTTGTTTTTGCTTTAAGTATTATTAAAATATGCAGAAATTTTTTAAAGATTTTTACAGAAAACTGTAAAACATCGATTTACTTGAAATATAATTTCCGTAAATAAATATTAAGAAAACGCGAATGCCTTCTTAAGTTGAATGAATGGAGTTACATTACAAATGAAGGAGTTTACTCAGTTTGTGAGGTTTAAAAAAGTTTTTATTAAGAAGAAAGCAAACAAATCTTGTTCCCCTCTTACAGGGTGTCCAACAAAGGACTCCCTCATTTTAAAATTAAATAACTCGGCAACGGAGATCGATAGAAGAACGAAACCAGTGATATGCTTAGTCTGAAAGCCGTAAAAATCTGATACAAAAGTTTCAAAATTAGTTATAAATGTTGCCGACAGGTGGCGCTGTACGTTGTAATCACAGTTCAGATTTCGAGAAGAAAGCTATAAACTGTCATTTGCAAGTAATCGTTGCAATCACATCACAATCGATTCAAATTAGGCATTTTTCGTGCTTGCCAAGGACAGTTTATAGATTTCTTATCGGATTCTGAATAGCTATTACAACCTGCAGCGCCACCTGTCGGCAACATTCATAACTAATTTTGAAACTTTTGTATCAGATTTTTACGACTTTCAGACTAAGCATATCACTGGTTTCGTTCTTCTATCGATCTCCATTGCCGAGTTATTTAATTTTAAAATGAGGGAGTCCTTTGTTGGACACCCTGTATTTTCGAGTAAAATTTTTTATTAGTTACATTTTAATTTCAATGATGTGATGAAACGCAATACAAAGATATTACGTGAAAATGAATTCTTAAGTAATAGATTGCTTCAGAGAAAGTGGTTAGTTTCTTTTGCCACTATTTTGTTTGTTCAGAAAACAACTAAACACTAGTCTTGTTTGCAAATATGTTAAATATAATAAAATATATTGTGCAGCATTGTAAGCAGTAAATTTCTTTGGTCATTATATACATGCTTATTCAATATTTTTTCATATGACCTGGATCAAATAATTCCAATGATTGTTTGAAGAGAGAATCAGTATTTCTTTTAAATGTTTATACTAAATGACGATAGTTATTATATTTTGCTTAAAAGTACAAAAATATTTATTTTAAAATATTTTTTATCAAATGTGAATGATCTTTATACTTTACACAATAAGAAGGAATTAATATCTCTTTTAAAATGTACTTATAAGAAGAGAACGATTATTCATACTCCACATTTTAATTTCTTAGCAATAATTAAATAATCTTAGAAGTCTTCACATGCTCTTTCTAAATAGTAACAAAATGAAACCAGTAGCATTTCTATTTTAAAATAAGGAAAGATAATACTAAATTCCATATGTTTAAAGGTAAAATATATTTAACTTTGCTGGAATTAAATGTTGAGACTAATAAAAGATTTAGAAAAATTTGCTTGTTATTGGTTTTTAAAACATGATCTCCAACAGCGATTTACACTATTTTAGATGTTTGATTGATAGATGATATTTTGAACGTTTTGCCTGATACACAAAACCAGCACCTTTATCTCAAAAAAAAAAAAACTTCTAGTAGCTGTGAGGGGCTATAAGAAAGAGTTACCTTTAAATGTGCGTGGAAATCTGAAATACGCCGTAGTAGTGGCTACACAGTTACAAAAAGCTGAATCACGGGTAAGAATTCATTTCTCTTGATTCGCGAAAAGTTTTTTGAATTTTTTGAAACTACAAAGTGCTCTCATCCTAATAAAATCTACGAATAAAAACAGTAAAACGCGTAATTATTTAATGCGAGATCTGATTTCTGGAGTTCTAATAAAACATGCTGCTGTTAAACAAAAGAAGATCTATAAATAACAATAAATACATGGAAATGCAAGAAATTGCAACGCTCGTGATAAAACATTTCCATGCCCAATAAAAGGAACTGTTAATAAATATTTCAACCGGAGTTAAAAGAACTTCAATCTGAAACTTAATTATATCTGAATGCTTTCTTTACAGACTTGTTAGAATTATTATTCCAAATTTTGCTAGAATATTGAGTTGAATATTAAATAACGCTTAGCTAAAAGAAACTAAAATTTTTAGAACCACTTAAAACAAAGAATATTAAACAATTCAGACAAAATTATTTATAAATTATTTTAACTATTCTGCCTGCTTTAATCATAAACAAAATGTTGTGGATTAAAACTCGAAATGGACCGAATTATTTTACAACCCACAAGAATTTAATATTTCTTGAAACGAGTCGATATTTTTAGGTGGTTATTCGTGCAAATTTGAGAAAACATAGTCTTAAGTTTTCTATACTTTAGATACTTAAAATTTTTTTAACTCACTGTTCTTCCAGAAACTAAGAAAAAAGAGAAGCGCTTCCCTAATAGTCAGTTCCTTATATTATAATATATTTTCTATAAATACTAATCTCTTTCAGCAATAGTTATTTCATAGGTTATTCGAACACATTCAATACTTTTACTTCGTTCTTCAGAATGTTCATTTACTTCGTTCTTAAGGATGCTTCGTTCTTTCAAAGAAACAAATGCAGCAGAAAAATTATAACAACATCAGATGCAAAAATATGGATCATTTTTACCGTATTGTCTCTCATTATTATTCTTTGGTATCTTCTCATTAATTTGTTAGAACAACAAATGCTAATTTATTCCATGTAATGTAATACAGAATTTGTTTTACATTTAAAAAAATAGATAGACTGAAATAAAATATCATTGTTCTCTAGAGTTTCTGAAATACTGTTTTTAAATATAAAAGAAGAAATTTATCAGTATAATGTAAAAGAAGAGAAATACCGAGATTTTGTTATTTGCTGTGAGATAACTTGTATTTTATGTTTCGGGAACAGAATACATTCCCAAAGTTTTAAACATTTCCAAGGATCAGAGGTTTGATTCCGGTCCTTCACCCTAATTTTCATCTAATGGAACAGAATGCGCTGGAAAAATTCGTAAAAAAAACGCAGAAATCAGGAACGAAGAGCGTTAACAATGTCAATTTTTAATGCTATTTTTAAAGAGTTTTTTCAACATTGCAAGTATAAAATATTTCAATCGAATTTTCATTTACTTGCTAACATGCTAGATCTTTTTAATGTTGTACACCTGTGTGTTCTCGATGGCAATATACTATTATAATATCCTCAGAATTTAATTACCGATTTATTTAATTAAATTTGATTCCACACGAGTGGTGCCAAATGGTAGCAAATTTCTCAAAAAATTGATTGCAAAATTCAATAACCTTTATTCACCGAGCGATTTAATTATTTAAATTATACACAATTATTATGTTAATTGGAAATAAAAGAGTGAGTGGCAACCGAACATTAAGACTATGGCATCAGAATTGTAAATAAATACAGTTTTCTTATCGCTATGTATCGTTATCCGCATTTCGCTAAATAAATGTTATCTATTTTTATAATCTGGCTATCCTTTAGTTCTAAATTTATATTTAAACACATTCACAATCGAAACAATTTCTTTTATACCTTATATGGCGCAGTAAATAATTAAAATAACTTTAAAAGTTCGCTTGTAATTGTTAAGCCTAAATGGAATTATGAGACGTTTCTCGCCAAGATGATTTCGCCTGCCTTATAAATCGCCTGATCTTCATACCAACGACAGCTATTCGCTTATATATATATATATATATATATATATATATATATATATATATATATATATATATGATTATATAATGTCATAAAAATCAATAAATGTTGAAATAAAATGGAGAGACTATAGTTAATCGGTAAAAGCGTATAGATGCTCATCAGGGCAAGTAAAATCTATACGAACCGCTAAAAAATTAGTGAAATCATAATGTTTTCTGCGAACAGTGCTGGCATAAAGCTAAAAACACTGTCCTTTACCCCGAACATTATGATAAACCAAGAATTTGAATGAAATACCAAATATTAGAAATAATTTTACGAACCTAAAACTGAGAGATGCAACCAACGGGAGACGAGACAAAGGAATGAACCTAAGGCGTTTATGTTGCTTTTACAATTCTGCTATGACTGCTTCTTATTTGTTTTGTTACATATATATATATATATATATATATATATATATATATATATATA